>CAUYRH010161617.1:0-24476 GCA_963574655.1 Perodicticus potto
TTTTTGAGACAGAGTCTCATTCTGTCACCTTGGGTAGAGTGCTGTGGCATTGTTGTAACTCATGGCAACCTCAAACTGTTGGGCTCCAGCAATCCTCCTATGTCAGCCTCCCAAGTAGCTGGGAGTACAGGTGCCCACCACAACGCCCGGGTAGTTTTTCTATTTTTAGTAGAGATGGGGTCTCACTCTTGCTCAGGCTGGTCTGGAACTCCTCAGCCTCCCAGAGTTAGGGTTACAAGCGTGAGCCACCAAGCCTGGCCAACCCAGCCCCTTTTAATAGATTTTTAATTTTCCCTTCAAGATCCAATCAAGGTTCATCTGTTGGTAGTTCCTCAGAAAAGCAAATAGAATTATCACATGTCCTAGTAGTTTCCCTTCTAGGTATAGTCCTGAAAGTATGGAAATCAGGCTCAGCGCCTGTAGCTCAAGTGGCTAGGGCGCCAGCCACATACACCAGAGGTAGCGGGTTCGAGCCCAGCCAGGGCCTGCCAAATGGCAATGACAACTAGCTGGCCTTTGTGGCAGGCGCCTGTAGTCCCAGCTACTTGGGAGGCTGAGGCAAGAGAATCACCTGAGCCCAAGAGCTGGAGGTTGCTGTGAGCTGTGACGCCACGGCACTCTACCAAGGGGGACAAAGTGAGACTCTGTCTCAACAGAAATTAAAAAAAAAAAAAAAAGTAATAACCTGAGAAGAATGGATGAACATACAATGCATTATTATCCAGGCATAAAAAAGAATAATGTTGTGATATATAATACAATATGGATGAACCTTGAAATTATACTAAGTGAAATAAGCCAGGCATAAAAGGATGAGAATATGATTCCACTTATAAAGTAGAATAGAGGTTACTATGGGATGGAGAGGCAGGAATGGAGAGTTATTTCCTGCTGGGTACCAGATTAGCTTGCAATAATGAAAAAGTTCTAAAAATAGATGGTTACATATTTAAAATGTACTTAATACCACTGACTTGTACATTTAAAAGTAGCTGAAATAAATGGGAATAGACTTTTAGTCTGGGATGATGAAAAAGTATTAAAGATGGTGGTGATGGCTGCACAACAAAGCAAATGAACTTAATGCCATTGAATTATAACTTAAAATGGTTAAAACAGTTAATATTCAAGCAGGGCACAGTGGCTCACACCTGTAATCCTAGCATTCTGGGAGCATGAAGGATGGTGGATTGCTGGAGCACAGGAGTTCAAGACCAGCCTGAGCAAGAGCAATACTCTATCTCTACTAAAAATAGAAAAACTAGCTGGGCATTGTAGCAGGTAGCTGTAGTCCCAGCTACTTGGGAGACTGAGGCAAGAGGATTCCTTGAGCCCAAGAGTTTGAGGTTGCTGTCATTTGCATGACATCATTTATGATGCCGTATCATTTATGATACCATTTGCACTCTACCTAGGGCAACCAAGTGAGACTCAGTCTCAGAAAAAAAACAAAAGGTAAATTTTCTATTTTACCACAATTAAAAGAAAAAAATATATAAAAAGTCACACTCCTCTAGTAGAGAAAAGTTATAGGCCTATACTAGGGTTTCTTAATAGTGGCACTATGACATTTTGGGCAGGATAATTCTTTGTTGTGGGAGGATGTCTTGTGCATTAATAGGATGGTTACCAGTATGCCTGACCTTCCAGAGTTGTCAAATGACCCTTGAAGGAGGGGGCCACAATATTCTCCAGCGTTGAACCACTGACCTGTACTAACTATGCTGACTAGGTGGGCATAGTCTGAAACTTTGCTCTATCCCTCAGCTCTGCGGACAGTAGTCTCCCATTGATAAGGGAAGTTTATTGGTTTCACCACATGCCACATGAATGGGCATTTTTTCAAATAAAGTTACCTTGTGAGTGCAGTTTCTCCCACTTTGCCCCCAGTAGAGAAGCTATTTCAGCATGAGGTTTCTTTCTCCATGTTTTGACTAAGTTCATCCCACTCATCTATTTTTTTGTCTTGCCTGGAGATGTGATGGAGTCAAATAAAACAAGGATGACAATGGTTTAACAAAATTCTTTAATAAAATTTATAAAAATGTATTTTTGAGAATAATTTTCTCAGCCTGAATTGTTTTCCTTTTCCACCCCCGAAGAAAATACAAAATTATTAGCACCCACACACATACACTCAAAACTACATTGACATTCTCTATACAGAACTATTAGACATAGCTTAAACTGCAGATAAATCAAGATAATTCGAAGAGTGATTGCAGAGTTGATTTTTTTCTTCAAAAACATTTGACAGACAGTAAAGCTATTTTAATAAAACTCTTTCTTACAGTTGTCAAGAGGTGAAATAATTTGCACTGTGAATTTACAAAAAGATACAAATTAAGATCCTCTCTACCCCCCCTCCCTTTGCATATAACACCCACTAGGGCCATGTTTTCTTCCTGCTTCTAAGAAAAAAATTAGAATTTCTAATATTCTCAGCGTTGTATGTGCATGTGGAATTGGGCAAATGTGTTCAGATCAGTCAGCATTTTCTACAAACAGCATTAAAAGCAGGCACTTGGGGGTTCTGGGTGTCAGGAACAAACCATGCTACGAGGATCCTGGGTAGTGAACAAGTGTTGAAATTTCTCCATTCTTCCAGAATTTTCAGAGATGAGGTAGATCCACCTCAATCATCCTCAGCATCAGTTTGCTAAACTTAGCATCCTTAGCATCAGTTTGCTAAGCTCAATGACAAGCTCTCCTGCCATCTCCTCATCCCCTTTTCCTATTTCCCCTCTGTCTTTGGCGCATTTCTTTAGGCACTATTCTCTGTCTCAGAAGGTATCGCTTTTTGTCTCAGTGTTAAAAAAAACAAACATTAAGAATTAAGTGGCACCTGAAAACTCATCACATTTTCTGGCCAAGTCTCCCTGTTTAGAACCAAAGTACCCCATAATGACGGACATTCACATAATAAACACTCTTACTCAGAACAAGTAAATGGATAAATGGCATCTCAAGTTATGTGCTCAAGACATGAAAAGGGAAACCATTAAGGATTTTAGAGTATACAATACCCAGGCAAGAGGAGGCCAGACCAAGACGCAGCCAAAAAGGGCTTGGTAATTTCTGCACCAGAGGACTGCCATCTGGGGCAAAGTGATACAATTCAGGAGTAAGAGTGAATGTTAGGACATGGGACACCAGTGCAGTGATGGGGAAGGAAGGAGTATACAAAAAAGGGGCGGGGAGGGAGACTGTTTTTAATATACATAAAACAACAGACCTAGAACTGACTCCTCCCCTTCCTTTTAAAAATGAGGCAAACCCACTTAAGGAAATCTGCATGTTGCTGGCAGAACCTTCTGAGTCTAAAGTTGTTCTTTTGAAATATTAAAATTACTCACGTAAGAGGGATGAAAGAAAAAATAAAGATTCAAGGAGTAAGGCAAAACCTTTCTAACACACACAGCTATGAAGTGGAAATTAAACTATTCTAACTGCATCACTGATCAGTCTCCTTTTCCCAGAAACTCGTATCCAGTGAAGGGAGGTAAAAATCTGCCAGCAACACAATTTCTGCTTTTTCATCCCACAGGTCTAGGGACCCATCTCTCGAGTCTCCTAGTCATCCTCGCCGCCTCCATACATATCTGCCAGCTTCTTGAAGCGATTGCCCCATTCGTTCAGGTAGTCGTAGTCCTGGTCTCGGTCTGACTCCTCCGAGTTCAGAGAGCTCAGACTAGCAGCTTCAGAGCCGCTTCCTTCATAATCAAACACGAGCAGAGAGTCATAAGGAGGTGCTGTGGGGTCACTGTCAGCTGCCTTCAGATTCTAAAGAAGGGGAACAAAAGGATCTTTCAGTGACAGGGAGGGTATACTTGTCATCTGAGGTGAGAAACCTTCTCTTGGTACCTTCAGCGACACATAAGACTTGGCAATACAGCCGGACTGTAGAACACCGCAGAGCAGCCGACACCAACAGGACACATTTATACAAAGAGCACACAAAGATGGACATGAGGTGTTGTTGGTAAAAGGTCACAGGGAAATGTACAGAATGTTTTCTCCTTAAACCAAAATGATCTATTATATGAAGGCAGGGGAGCTATAAGAACTGATCCATCAAGGCCCTCACAAATTGGGATGGGGTTCCATGCCGCTAGTCAGGATGAACAGAGGCTGAAGATAATAAGGACAGTCATCCTGGTGCACGCAGGCTGCATTTCAGCCCAGAAAGGTCTGGAAGGATGAATACCAAGCTGGTATTCATAATCGTCAATTATGGAGAGTGAGGGGATGGAGGAACTGAAGAATATTTATAACATTTTTATAATTCATATTTTTAAAATAGCAAGCATACTATTTTTACAATTTAAATAAAAACTACAAATCAATGTGATGACTTGCAATAAATGTGAATGGAGAAAAGGAACTGAATCCCAATGTATCGGAAAGGGATGATGCTGGGAATGATGCCTCACGCCAGTAATCCCAGCACTTGGGAGGCTGAGGTGGGAGGATGACTTGAGGCCAAGAGTTCAAGACCAGCCTGGACAATATGGCAACACCCTGTCTGCATAAAAACAAATAAATGAATAAATAAAAAGGATAGCTAAATTGGTCCTTTCTGTTCCTTGTTTTCTCCAAAGAGTGGAGAAAGATGTGGCTAGAACAGATGTGGCTTGATCATTTCTAACACTGCAGTGCCTTGTATAGTCCCTGGTGACAGTAACTCACATAGGAAACTCTATCAGGCCACTGCGCCATTAGAAAAGCTGTGAAAATCATTCCAGTAACTGAGCAAGTGATTAGGGTAACATAGTTTAAGAAAACAGATCCTGCCAGGTTATTCCTTTACTGGGATTCCTTCTTCTAATTTAATTAATTTAATGACTTATTATTCTCTCTTGCAGATAGTGACAATCTTGTGACAGTTCTGGTCAATAATATACTGGACAAACTCCTTTCTTGAATAAAAAGACAGTTTGGGCTGGGCCCAGTCCTTCACACCTATAATCCTAGCACTCTGGGAGGCCGAGGCAGATGGATTGTTTGAACTCAGAAGATTAAGAACAGCCTGAGCAAGAGTGAGACTCTGGGCTTGGCGCCTGTGGCTCAACAGGCTAAGGTGCCAGCCACGTACACCTGAGCTGGAAGGTAGGTTCGAATCCAGCCCGGGCCCGCCAAATAACAATGACGGCTGCAACCAAAAAATGGCTAGGTGTTGTGGCGGGCGCCTGTAGTCCCAGCTACTTGGGAGGCGGAGGCAAGAGACTTGCTTGAGCCCAGGAATTGGAGGTTGCTGTGAGCTGTGATGCCACGGCACTCTACCCAGGGGGATAGCTTGAGGCTCTGTCTCAAAAAAAAAAAGAGTGAGACTCTGTCTCTACTAAAAATTTAAAAAACAGCCAGGCATTGTGGTAGGCGCCTGTAGTCCCAGCTACTTGGGAGGCTGAGGCAAGGAGATCAATTAAGCATAAGAGTTTGAGGTTGCTGTGAGCTAGGATGCCACGGCACTCTACCCAGGGCACAGAGTGAGACTGCCTTAAAAAAATAAGAAAAGAAAGGATGGTGCCTGTGGCTCAAAGGAGTAGGGTACCACCCCTATATACCAGAGGTGGGGGATTCAAACCCAGCCCCGGCTAGAAACTGAAAAAAAAAAAGAAAAAAAAAAAAGATAACAAAAGAAAACATTTGCTAGAAGAAAAATATTTATGCTCTTCTTTGCATAATCATAAGAATTATCTTCATAATTCTTCCTGACTGGAAAATAGATCACAAACGATAGCCATCTTGTGATCATAAGGCCATAAGCATAAAAACAAGGATCTACATGCTAAGAAAAGTAGACTAGCCTGATGCACCAGCCTAGACTGCTTCCCCAGCTTTCCATCAGCACAAGGTGTATCTACTCCAACTATTTCAGTTTCTCATATTTACAACTGAATGCACTTGTGACATGCAATATGGATGCTATTTTTTTGGTGCTCACGTAGACTTGTGATATACATTTAACATCATTTAACATTATACAAGAACACAAGGAAAACTGTTAGTGAAACCAAACTGAATTTATAAATGCCTTTAGTGTCATTTCTAGATCTACTAAATCCTCTCGAGCAAGGCTTGGTTTTGCCATATAGATTTTGCAAATTCACTAAGACTACTATGAAGTGCTGTTAGTTCCAAAATTCAGATGAGACGCAAATTAAAAATAGGGCTCTGGAATCAGGCGAACTGAAAACATGATAATGGGAACAATCTAAAGACCCCCCCCCTTTCTCAGTTTTAATAAAAATGCTCCTTTCTGGGTTCAGAGATAAACTTTGCCTTGGCTTTTGACTTCACTTACTTCATCAATAAAATTTCCAATTTCGTCAGGATTGGCAGGGCGGGGACGATACTGGGGCACACTGAGAAGGGTTGGTACGACATCATTGCGAGTCACTTCAGGCCGAGCATCCAAGCCCCTGTGCAACTGGCTCAAGTCAAAGTCCTTTGGAGGAAAAGATGAAAGTATAACCAAGAGTAAGCATCAGTCATAACAAGGCTGTGTTTGGTCTATAGGTTACATTATTGCTACAATGCCTTAACTGCCAACTATTTGATATTTATCAGCCTGTGCCCAATTTAATATGAAAGGACCGTTTTAAAACTAAAAGTCTCTCATGGAACACTAGAAGAAAATACAGTCCAAAAGGATCGTGAGTAGCACTTGTGGGTTATTTTGACTTAACTTTTCATAGGATATGATGGTCAGATTATTATTCAGCAAATGTGTGTTCCTTCCCCACCCTAACCTATTAGAATACATTGATGGTGGCCTTTGTCATGGGACTTGCTTAGCCCATGGGACATTACCATAAGAGACATAGGCAAAAGCTTGAAATACCCTAGCTTACAAGGATGAGACTTGCATAGAATAGACCTGGACACAACTTGCAGCTTAGAGCCCCTCAACTAAGCTCTACCTAGACCCCTGAGTCTCAGCCATCACATAGATTCTCAGGGGCCCAACAGCCCGGCTAACTCATGAACACTTGAGAAAGACAGGCATAGTATGTGCCACACAGACTCTGGGATTTTTTGCTATATTGTTCACTGACACACTATATCTGGTGTCGCCCAGCTAGACTTAAAAGTCCCCGAAACCTTATCTCTCTGTATACCTCTATCCCCCAAAATATGTTGTGTAGAGCAAGCATTGAAATCCTCATCAGTGGCTCTTCTTCTAAACTTGAGGACCCCAATCCCTGGGCTGTGGACTATAGGAACTGGGCAGTATAGCAGGAGGTGAGCAGCGGGCAAGCAAGATAAGCATCTGCAGCTGTTTCCTATCACCCACAAATGGGACCATCTAATTGTAGGAAAGCAAGCTCAGGGCTCCAACTGACTCTGCATTATGGTGAGTTGTATAATTACTTCATTATATATTACAATGTAATAATAATAGACATAAAGTGCCCAATAAGTGTAATATGCTTGGATCATCCTGCAACCATCCCCCTGCAGCCCCGCCCGCATCCATAGAAAAACTGTCTTCCATGAAACCATTCCCTGGTGCCAAAAAGCTTGAGGACTACTGTTCTAGGCCATAGAGCTCAGCAAAAGGCCTGAGTCCAAAGCAGAACTCTGTGACAGGCCCCAGGGTTTCCTTACTAAGTAAATTCTCTAAGACCCAAAATAGTCAAAACTTGAGGGGAAGATGAATTAAGTCCATCCACAGGCCAAAAACTAGCCTGGTCTAGCTAAAAACTCAAGAGAAACATGGCTGGGTGCAGTGGCTCATGCCTGTAATCCTAGCACTCTGAGGTGCCACAGTGGGAAGATCTCTTGAGCTCAGGAGTTCAAGATGAGCATGAGCAAGAGCAAGACCCCATCTCTACTAAACATAGAAAAATTAGTCAGGTATTGTGGCAGGCGCCTGTAGTCCCAGCTACTCAGGAGGCTGAGGCAGAAGGATGACTTGAACCCAAAAGGTTAAGGTTGCTGTGAGCTATGATGACACCATGGCACTCGCGTCTGGGCAACAGAGTGAGACCCTATCTCAAACCCTACCTCAGCAAAACTCAAGAGAAATAAAATATTAAAACAGACTAGTTGCAGCTTGGCACCTGTGGCTCAACAGGCTAGGGCGCCAGCCATGTACACCTAAGCTGGGAGGTTCGAATCCAGCCTGGGCTGCCAAACAACAATGACAGCTGCAACCAAAAAAATGCCTGGGCGTTGTGGCAGGCACTTGTAGTCCCAGCTACTTGGGAGGCGGAAGCAGGAGACTCACTTGAGCCCAGGAATTGAAGGTTGCTGTGAATGGTGATGCAATAGTACTCTATCCAGGATGACAGCTTGAGGCTCTGTCTCAAAAAAAAAAAAAAAAACAGACTAGTTGCTTTATGTCAAAGATTACGTACTAGTTTACAAATACAATGAAGTAGACTTGGCGCCTGTGGCTCAATGGGCTAAGGCGCCAGCCACGTACACCTGAGCTGGCGGGTTCGAATCCAGCCCGGGCTGCCAAACAACAATGACAGCTGCAACCAAAAAATGGCCGGGCGTCGTGGAGGGGGCGCCTGTAGTCCCAGCTACTTGGGAGGCGGAGGCAAGAGACTTGTTTGAGCCCAGGAATTGGAGGTTGCTGTGAGCTGTGGTGCCACGGCACTCTCTCCAGGATGACAGCTTGAGGCTCTGTCTCAAAAAAAAAAAATAAATAAATACAATGAAGTTTATGTCTTGAGAATAGCAATAAGGAGTGTAGGCTCTGGAGCCAGACCACTTGGCTCTACTGCTTCCTACCTGTGTGGCTTCAGGCAAGTTATTGAACTGCTGCTATTTTTCTAAGTTCACTTATCTGGGGTACTGAAAAATGATCAATAAATATCAGCTATGTTGATGATGATGACAGTGGCCAATGGCAATATCTATTTTCATGGGTAAGGCCTTAAGAAAACATAGTACACAAAGTGACACAGAGCCTTTTTTTTTTTTTTTTTTGAGACAGAGTCTCACTCTGTTGCCCAGGCTAGAGTGCTGTGGCATTAGGCTAGCTCATAGCAACCTCAAACTCCTAGGATTAAGCAATCCTCCTGCCTCAGCCTCCCACGTAGCTAGGCCAACAGGTAGGCCAAGACATCATCTCCATGATGCCTGGCTAATTTTCTACTTTTAGTACAGACAGAGTCTCTCTCTTTCTCCGGCTAGAAAAGAGCTATTTCAGGTGTCTGCCTTCTCCTAATCGTTGCTTCTTACAAATAAAGAGATTGCTACTGAGCTGCTGTGGTTTTAAACACGCACCTGGTCCTCTTCTCCACCTCCTTCTTCATCATAGTAATAAACGTTGTCCCGGGTGTCATCTTCCGGGGGCAGTAAGGGCTCTTTGACCACCTGTCTCCTCCGAAGAAATAGCAGGAGCAGCAGAATCAGGACTGGGGTGGGAACAGAGTGAGGGAGAGAATGATGAGAGCCACAGGCATAGAAGGTGGAAGCAGCAGCTATCACAGGGCACCCCTGCCTCGCACACCAGACAGGGGCAGGTTGACAGCCACAGGCTGCCTGTAGAACACTTACAGATGTCAATACACATGGTGCTCATATCTCTGAAGTTGGTATGTATGTGACACAACGTGGTGGACAGTGATATCCAAGCTCAAGTGTGGTATTGAACTTTGAAGTGGAGCTTGAGACAAATCATTATCATATCACATCTGGGGGAACGTGGACCAAACAGGAAACAGTAAGCTCCCCTGAGGCAGGAGCACTATTGGTGTGACAGAGGGACAGGGATGGGGTCAGTGTAGCTGCAGTGGGGTGAAAGAAATGCAGGAGAGGTCAGATGGGTGGGAGGGATGTGTGGCGCACTGCAAGGACTCTGAAGCCATCAAAGGGTTGTGAGCAGGGCTGCAGGGTCAGCCTAAATGTGGCTGACACAAGCATATTATTATTATCCAGTTTTGGACAGGAGGACACATACCTGGAATGTTCCTTATTTCCTCTTAAGGTAGAATCATGTAGCTAGCTTTAAAATCTGTTTCATTGCCAGGGCTTAAGATCCTCTATCTTGGGTTTATTTCTTGGGATACATACAATTAACACTTAAAAATGTAAATATTACATTATTCATTGTGAATGAAAAAAATATGATTCCATGTGTTTTCTTTACAGGTACATGTGCCCAAGTACCTACATAACACACCCCACCGAAGCATTATCACACTGAAACAGGAGTCTGCATAAACTTCGGGGTAAGATTTCTCCATAGTACCTGACCTACCTACCATTTCTGAAAGCAGAAAAATGCCAGAGACCTTATTGAGATAAAGGAACTCCCTTGTCCATGACTCAGCAACAAGAATACTGAACTCCTGCTGCACATGCCAACCCCTATCTCTGCCCAGGGTGACAGTGCTAAATGAGGTAATGCAGGCTGCAAAAAGTCCCCTTCTACTCAGATTTTAGAGCAAGAAACAGCTTATGGGCTTGGTGCCCATAGCACAGTGGTTATGGCGCTGGCCACTTGCACTGGGGCTGGTGGGTTTGAACCTGGCCAGGGCCAGCTAGACAACAATGACAACTGCAACAAAAAAAAATCCAGGCATTATGGCAGGCGACTGAAGTCCCAGCTACTTGGGAGGCTGAGGCAAGAGAATCACTTAAGCACAAGAGTTTGAGGTTGCTATGAGCTGTGATGGCACGGCACTTGACTGAGGGCAATATAGCAATATAGTGAGATTCTGTCTCAAAAAAAAAAAAAAAAGGAAAGAAACAGCTTATGGTTTCCAAAAGGGATGCTCCTTCTGAGTCTGCCAAAACCCCAGTATCATCAGTACCTGAAACAGAGCCTGGCACAGAGGAAGTAATAAAATATTGATGGAGAAAACCTTTAGGTCTCCTGGTGTCTTGCTAGCATATTTTTTCCCTTAAGAAATAAGAAGTTGGTGCCTGTGGCTCAGTGAGTAGGGTGCCGGCCCCATATGCCAAGGGTGGCGGGTTCAAACCCAGCCCTGGCCAAACTACAACAAAAAAATAGCCGGGCACTGTGGTGGGCACCTGTAGTCCCAGCTACTTGGGAGGCTGAGGCAAGAGAATTGCCTAAGCCCAAGAGTTGGAGGTTGCAGTGAGCTGTGATGCCACAGCACTCTATCCAGGGTGACAAAGTGAGACTCTGTCTCTAAAAAAAAAAAAGAAAGAAGAAGTTTGGGCTCGGCGCCTGTGGCTCAAGTGGCTAAGGCACCAGCCACATACACCTGAGCTGGCGGGTTCAAATCCAGCCCAGGCCCACCAAACAACAATAACAGCTGCAACCAAAAACTAGCCAGGTGTTATGGTGGGCACCTGTAGTCCCAGCTACTTGGGAGGCGGAGACAGGAAGACTTGAGCCCAGGAGTTGGAGTTTGCTGTGAGCTATGATGGCACAGCTCTCTATCCAGGGCAACAGCTTGAGGCTCTGTCTCAAAAAAGAAAAGAAATAAGAAGTTTGGGCTCGGCACCCATAGTTCAGTGACAGTGACTAGGGTGCCGGCCACATACACTGAGGCTGGCAGGTTCAAGCCCAGCATGGGCCTGGTACACAACAGTGACAACTGCAACCAAAAAAAAATAACCGGGTGTTGTGGTGAGCGCCTGTAGTCCCAGCTACTTGGGAGGCCGAGGCAAGTGAATTGCTTACGCCCAAGAGTTTGAGGTTGCTGTGAGCTATGATGCCACAGCACTCTACCCAGGGCAACATAGTGAGACTCTGTCTCAACAAAAGAAAAAGAAATAAGAAGTTGGGGCTGGGTGTAGTATCCAATACCTGTAATCCTAGCATTCTGGGAGGTCAAGGTAGGTGGATTGCTTGAGCTGAGAGAGTTCGAGACCAGCCTGAACCAGAGTTAGACCTTGTCTCTAAAAATAGCCAAGTATTGTGGTGAGTGCCTATAGTCCCATCTACTCAGGAGGCAGAGGCAGGAGGGTTGCTTGCCCCCAAGAGTTTGAGGTTGCTGTGAGCTATAACACCATGGCACTCTACCCACGGTAGAGTCTCACAGAGTGAGACCCCTTCTTAAAAAAAAAAAAAAAGAAGTCAGACATCTGCATTGGATACCTGCTACTCCTTCCTTAAATGTTGTTCTACAAGGGAATCTCCTCACCCTTAGCATCTAATAAAAGGTACTTGATTAGGTATAAATATATATTCTCCTGAATATACTAGTCAGTCACCACTATCCTCAAAGCAGACTGGTCCATTCAATTATAATTTGACTCAAAAGTAGGAGGGCAGGGCTTGTGCTACTGCACCCAAGATGAAGACAGAGGGCAGGCAATGAGCCTGATCTCACAGTATAATAAAGCCATGGAAAGTCTAGAGCAAAAAAGCCTAGAAAGCTTGAGGAGGTTGGCAGCAGAGGGCAGAAGCCAATGTTTCCCCACAAACATCTCCTGAAGGTTGAAAGATACCCTCTCCTCTCTGGGAGTCTGTGCTGAACTGACAGCAAGATCCATGGCACCCCTGTCCAATCTAAATCAAAAGCCCCAGCCCTGGGCTGGCCTGCTTTCTGCTCTACAGAACCCGCTCCGCTCCCTCTGTGCCCTTGCTCATGTGGGAACCTTCCCAAATGCCCCTCTGCTTGTCTGAATGCTAACAGCCCCTGTGGCCCAACCACATATATCTTCTATGAAACCTTCCTTGAGATTCAATTACAGCCTGTTCTGACTGCAAAGGCATGTGTGACCTAGATCATTCCTTGTAGTCCTTAATTTCACATGGTCTTTGATGGTTTTCTTTCGTTTTTTTTTTTTCAGATAGAGCCTCAAGCTGTCATCCTGGGTAGAGTGCCGTGGCATCACAGCTCACAGCAACCTCCAATTCCTGGGCTCTAGTGAGTCTCCTGCCTCTGCCTCCCAAGTAGCTGGGACTACAGGCGCCCGCCACAACGCCCGGCCATTTTTGGTTGCAGCCATCATTGTTGTTTGGCGGACCCAGGCTGGATTCGAACCCGCCAGCTCAGGTGTACGTGGCTGGCGCCTTAGCCGCTTCAGCCACAGGCACCGAGCCTCTTTGATGGTTTTCTAATTTATTTGCAGTCACTTGTTTTCCAAGCCCAAACAGCATCTGTATCAACCCCAGAGCTCCCCCCACAGTGGGCTCCAGTGACATGGGTTGTAGAAGAAACTGGCTTCCTTTTCCTCCTTCATCCTTTTAGTCATTGATACTCACTGCTCACCTCGCCATTCACTCCAAGCCCCTGCCAAATTTTAATCAGGCCCATGGTCACCCAGTTAGCGTGGGAACGTGGGAGCTTCCAGAATACCTTGCAACTAGATGTGGCTGTGTTTGGGACAATAGGATGTGAGTGAAGGTAACATGTGCAACGCCCAGATGTGTGGATTCCACTTCTTCTCTCATTCTCCCTCCAGGATGGAATGTAGAGGTGGAGGTGGTGAGCTAGCTAGCTTTGACCTTGCTAAGAAGGGCAGCACCCCAAGGCTTACGACCTCATCAGTATCACACGGGAGCTGGTTAGAACTGCAGAGTCTGAGGCCCTACGCTAGACCTCCTGGAAAAGAATTCTTTTTTTACCATGAGGCACAGGTAATGAGTATGCACTCAAGGTTGGGAAACAAACACTGACCTAGAGGGCATAAAGAAACAAAAGAGAAAGAACCAAGACATCATGGAACAGGGCTGCCTTTTAGTCTGGACCACTTACCTCTGAAATGTTACCCCTGAAATACATAAACTTCTATTTTATTTAAGCCACCATACTCAGGAGTTTCTATATTGGTTTAACCTATACCCTAACTGGTATAGGTATAGGCAAGAATGAAAATCATTTGTAAGAAACAAACCATCCCCCATTTTAAAAGTCAAGGGCTGGAAAACACTTGCCAGCTGCACTTACTGAGCAAAGCAAGAATTCCTCCGAGAATCCCCAGAATGGCAGAAACTTCTAATCCTGCTTCCGCATAATCTGCCTTCACACAGTTTTTAACGGCCCCTTCACAGTCGCACACATGGACCTCTAAGGTTGTCACTTGGTCTTTGTTCTGGTTGTCAAAGAGCTTGAGATTGATTTTGTAGTCACCGACCTCCAAGGTTTTCTTTGGTTTCAAAATGAGAGACTCTTGGCCTGGGAAATACAATAAAAAGAAGTGATGGGACCAGGGAAGGAAAAAAAGCTCATTCTAGAACGAAATTGGTAGAGAGCTAAAGACATTTCAAAGCTGAGTGAAGGCAGGAGAGC
This sequence comes from Perodicticus potto, assembly GCA_963574655.1. NCBI lineage: Eukaryota > Metazoa > Chordata > Mammalia > Primates > Lorisidae > Perodicticus > Perodicticus potto. The sequence goes on from CAUYRH010161617.1 coordinate 14,172, forward strand.
TGCTTAAGTTGTAGACTACTGGGAAGTATGCTACAAAATTAAGATACCAAGAAAGGAAAGAGGCCTTTGAGGCATTTGTAGAAGGGACAAAGAACCAACATCAAAGGAAAGGGTGGCATCCGGAAGTTGAGAAGGGAAATTCAATGGTGGGCTGAGGGGACACATGATATCCAGAGCAAGGCTTCCAAAGTAAAGCTCAAGTACTGACCTGGGTCATTGTACTCAATGGTCCAGTTGACACTTGCCCCGTGTGTTAGTTCTGCCGTGAAGGGAGAAGTATTGGGAGGAAGATCTGGATCAGTGATGTTTATGATATGAGGCTGTGGATTCTTCTGGCAGAACTGTAACAGTCGAGGTTCTGGTATAGGGGCATTGTCATTCACATCGGAGAGGAACAGAAGAAGCGTCCCCGTCCCAGTAGCAACCGGAGAACCTATCAGAAAATACAGAGGAAATGCTACAGCTTAAAAGCAGTATTAATCCCCATTGTTTCCACCAACCCAAGCCTGAATGTTGTCCTGGCTTCAGTGGTTCCTCACCAGGCCCCACTCACCCCGGAGGCTCCTGTCCTACCACTCCCAGGCTACCTCACTTCCAGGTGGGCAGGTTCCTGACCGGCTAGAGTAGACAAGTTCATTCTTCACTTTGACAACAATTATTCAAGTTATTTCTCAGACCAAGGACATCCTCCTTCTTCCCTTAACTTTATTCCTTCATTATACTTTACTCTAAAAAACCTTTATTGCCCACCCTCCCTCCACTGCCTCCCACAAGTTTTCCTTTCTCTGAACTTCTATGCGATTTAAGATTATTGAAGGCTTAAGCCTTTTTAAACCACTGCAAGTTGCTTCTCAAAATAGATTTGGAAGTTCCCTTACACACCATCTTCATGTCTTTCTTTCTGGTTTTTTGTTTGTTTGTGTTTTGTTTTGTTTTGTTTTGAGACAGACTCTCACTTTGTGGGCCTCCGTAGAATGCCATGGCTTCATAGTTCACAGCAAATTCAAACTCTTGGGCTTATGAGATTATCTTGGCTCAGCCTCCCAAGTAGCTGGGACTATAGGCACCTGTCACAATGCCCAGTTACTTTTAGAGATGAGGTCTTGCTCTGGCTCAGGCTGGTCTCGAACTCGTGAGCTCAGGCAACCCACCTGCCTTGGCCTCCAAAGTGCTTGGATTACAAGTGTGAGCCACCTCACCCCATCTGCATTTCTTTTACATCCTGACAAAGCACCAAGCAAATGGCAGCAGGAAAAATAGGTTCCCAAGGAACTATTATCAGTATTGTAATAGTACTTGATAGGGAAACCACAACAGCAGGGTCATCTATCTCAAACCTGTAACTAGTTTGTGACTACATGGTAAGAATGCAAATTCTTTTTAACCTTTTTATAAAGTGAATTTTCTTCTTTAACAATAAGTATGTATCATTTAAAATGAACTTAGAATATTCTGTTTAATGAGCCAATAGATTTTCTGAAGAAATTTCATTCTCTTCTTTTAAACTTTACATTGAAACGCAGACATGGCCAGGCGCGGTGGCTCACTCTGGGAGGCTGAGATGGGTGGATCATTTGAGCTGAGGAGCACGAGACCAACCTGAGCCAGAGTGAGATTACTTGTCTAAAAAAGCTGGGTATTGTGGCAGGTGCCTCTAGTCCCAGCAACTTGAGAGGCTGAGGCAAGAAGATTGCTTGAGCCCAAGAGTTTGAGGTTGCTGTGAGCTATGACATCAGAGCATTCTACCAAGGGTGACAAAGTAAGACTCTGTCTCAAAAATAAGTTAATTAATTAACTAATTAATAATAAATAAATGACATGCATGATCTGACCAACACGTGAAGGAACCATTCAGACCTTAACAATGCAATCATAGTTGGAGGGGTAGGGGACGGTCAGCAAAGTAAGGCTTCCTGGCCAAATTAAGACCTCAGCTGTGCTTCTCTCTTTATAGACTGGTTGCTTCCAGGCATCCAGGGTATTACATTATTGGCCTGCAGAGCCTAAAATTTTCACCCCCAGTTCTTTACAGAATACGTTTGTTGCTTTAGGTGTCATTTGCCTCAACTTAACTGCCAGGCCAAGGAATCCCCTTGTAGCCAGAGATAGCTGGCCAGGCAGTGGGCTAGCTTTTCTATAAGGCCAGGGTGCTCTGCAAACAGCCCCACTATGGCCTTACTTGCTTTCTCTGCTGCATTCCAGAGAATGCAGATCATCAGACCTGGAATTAGTACCTTGGGAGGATGGAAAGTGAGAGAGAGGGAAGAGAATTAGCCCTAGGAAGCTAGCAGTGATTCTGCTTCGGGACATCTATCCAATGGATGCCCTTGTGCAGAGGCAGGTACAGCATGTTTACTTGCTACTCGTGGAAACAGCGAATCACTGGGAACAACCCCAGTGTCCTTTATTATGTGAATGATTAAACGGTGCTATATCCAGATAAGCACCTTATTAAACAGAGATCTAGAATGTGCTACAGTAGGGCTCTACATCTTAAAGAGCCACACTTTACTCCAAGATGCCTTTACAGCCTGCCTCCTGCCACTGTGAGAAAATATATACTGTTTTTTTTGTTTGTTTGTTATTTTTAGAAAGAGTCTCACTCTGTTACCCTGGGTAAGTGCTGTGGGGTTCACAGTGTCCTCAAAGTCTTGGGCTCAAGCTATCTTACTCAGCAGTTCTCAACCTGCGGGTCACGACCCACAGGAATTGTATTAAAGGGCCGCAGCATTAGGAAGGTTGAGAACCACTGCTCTTGGTGAACGTCCTGAATAGTGGGACTATACGTGCCCACCACAATGCCTGGCTCATTTTTCTATTTTTACTAGAGATGCGGTCTCAAACTCCTGATCTCAGGTGATCCACTCACCTTGGCCTCCCAGACTGCTAAGATTACAGGTGTGAGCCACTGTGCCCAGACCAATAAAACTATTTCAAAACAATGTTTAAGGTAATGGTTACTATAATAAAATAAAATAAATGAAAGCTCGCTATAAACCAAACAGTGGTTTATAATAAAGCGTATTTCTGTATGCATATAATTGTATTTAAGTACAAAGAAACAGTGAAAGGGTTATACCTAACTGATGATGACAAAAATAATGGACAGCCATTACATAGTGTGTACTATACGGCAGACCCTATTCCAGGCACATTTACATCAATTAGCTCATTTAATCCAAATGGGGTATTACCATTTTGTCAGATAAAAGAATTGAGCTACATAAAAATTAACTAGCAAATACAAGGTCATACAGGTATAAAACATTGGACCTGGGATAGAAATCCTGGTAGTTTGGGCGCCTGTAGGGGGATGAATAGGGTTCAGATTTAGAGAAGGAGGAACTTCTTCATTTTATTTGAATTTTTGACTAAGAGAATGGCTCTGCCTAAGAATAAAAGAAAAACATTGACCTTACACTTCCAAAAGGGTGGGGGCAAGAAAGGGAACTGGTCAGGCGGGTGAAGCAGGGCAGGGCAAGCCTACCATTGTCTGTTGCTATTATGAGGGCTGTGTATGTGCTGTTCTTCACGTGATGGATGTTCTCTCTGTCCAGCTCAGCCCGAGTGGAAATAGCACCAGTGTCCGGATTAATCTGCAGCCAGTTGGCAGCATCCCTCCAAATCCGATACCTAAACAAGCACAAACTCTGGTTTAGAACAAGGACGGTAAATAGCAGGTAGCTAAAGACTAAGGTTCCCCTTCATTTATATAGTTACTTCTAACGTTTTTATTTTAAAAACCAACAACTCTGAAGAAAAGCTGCCAGAATAGTAAGACAATCATCCATGGACACTTCACCTAGATTTACTCATTGTTAATTTTGCTACGGTCGCTTTCTTTCTATGCAGATTAACACACATATAATTTCTTGCTTTTGCTGAACCATTTGCTAATAAATTGCAGATACCATGTTCCTTTCTCCTAAATACTTCAAAGTGTTATCTCCTAAGAACAAAAGCTTTCTCTTATATAACCACAATTTGATTTTCAGTTTTAGAAAATTTGAAATTCCTAAATTAAAAAAAATTTTTTTGTTTGTTTGTTTTGAGACAGAGCCTCAAGCTGTCACCCTGGATAGAGTGCCGTGACATCACAGCTCACAGCAACCTCCAATTCCTGGGCTCAAGCGAGTCTCTTGCCTTCGCCTCCCAAGTAGCTGGAACTATAGGCACCTGCCACAATGCCTGGCCTTTTTTTGGTTGCAGCTGTCAACGTTGTTTGTCGGGCCCAGGCTGGATTTGAACCCACCAGCTCAGGTGTACATGGCTGGTGCCTTAGCCCCTTGAGCCACAGGCGCCGAGCCCCTAAATTTTAAAATTTTAAGACAAGGCTTGGCGCCCGTAGCACAGTGGTTATGGTGCCAGCCACATACACCAAGCATGGCAAGTTCGAACCCGGCCTGGGCCAGCTAAACATCAACAACAACTGCAACCAAAAACTAGCCGGGCGTTGTGGTGGGCGCCTGTAGTTCCAGACACTTGGGAGGCTGAGGCAAGAGAATCATTTAAGCCCAAGAATTTGAGGTTGCTGTGAACTGTGACGCCACAGCACTCTATCAAGGGCGACATAGTGAAACTCTATCTAAAAAAAAAAAATTTTTTTTTGATAAGACTATTATTGTATACGGTACATATTCAGATTGTCAATTTTTCCAAAACTATTTTTTTTTCTAGTAACCCCACATCCTTCCAGATTCATGATCCAATTGAGGATCATGCATGGCATTGAGGGGCAGATCTCTTTAGTTTACCTTAATTTGGAACCATTACTTAGGCTTTCTTTTTTTTTGCAATCCATCTGCCTTGGTCTCCCAGAGTGCTAGGATTACAGGCAGGAGCCACTGCATGCCTGGCCTTTTTTTTTTTTTTTTCTTTTAAGAGATTCTTTTTTTTTTTTTTTTTTTTTTAAGACAGAGCCTCAAGCTGTCACCCTGGATAGAGTGCAGTGGCATCACAGCTCACAGCAACCTCCAATTCCTGGGCTCAAGCGAATCTCCTGCCTCTGCCTCCCAAGTAGCTGGGACTACAGGCGCCCGCCACAATGCCCGGCCAGCTTTTGGTTGCAGCCATCATTGTTGTTTGATGGGCCCGGGCTGGATTCGAACCTACCAGCTCAGGTGTACATGGCTGGCGCCTTAGCCCGTTGAGCCACAGGCGCCGAGCCCTTTGAAGAGATTCTTACCTTTTTTTTTAAGAGACAGAGTCTCACTTTATCGCCCTCAATAGAGTGCTATGGCTTCTCAGCTCACAGCAACCTCCAACTCCTGGGCTTAGGAGATTCTTTTGCCTCAGCCTCCCAAGTAGCTGGGATTACAGGCGCCTGCCACAATGTCCGGCTATTTTTTTGTTGCAGTTCAGCCAGGGCTGGGTTTGAACCTGCCACCCTCGGTATATGGGGCCTCACAAGAGAGTCTTACTTTGTCGCCCTTGGTAGAGTGCCCTGGAGTCATAGCTCACAGCAACCTCAGACTCTTGGGCTCAAGTGATTCTCTTGCCTCAGCCTCCCAAGTGGCTGGGACTATGGGCACCTACCACAACACCTGGCTATTTTTAGAGACAGGATCTCACTCTTGCACAGGCTGGTCTCTAACCTGTGAGCTCAGGCAATCCACCAGCCTCAGCCTCCCAGAGTGCTAGGATTACAGGTGTGAGCCACGGAGCCTGGCTTCTTTTGTTTCTTTTCTGAGTTTCACTTTGTCAACCCAGGTAGAGTGCCGTGGTGTCATAACTCACTGCAACCTCAAACTCTTGGGCTTAAGGCATCCTCTTGCCTCAGCCTCCCCCCACCCACTCCCAGTAGCTAGGATGCCTACTACAACGCCTGCTTAGGCTTTTTTTTTCTTTTTAGATACTGACACTTTTGAAATGTGCAGGCCAGTTGTTTTGTAGAATGGTCCTCAATTTTAGTTTGCCAAGTTGTTCTCACATAATTAATTGTGGTGGGAAAAAGAATACTACAGAGTTGATGCTATACCCTCTTTAGTTCATTACCTCAGGAGGCCCAAGATATCTGCCTGTTCTTTTATTGGATAAAGGAAAGGCCACCAGATTCCTATTATGATTAATCTATAATCCATAGGGAGTTAATTTGAGAATATCCTGTTCACCAAGTAACTTTCCCCCAATGGATGTAGCATGTATGAGTAATTCTCTCCAGAAGCAACGGTTACTAAAATTTTCATTCATTCATTCATCCATTTTTTCACCCTTAGTAGAGTGCCATGAAGTCATAGCTCACCGCAATCTCAAACTCTTGACTCAAGTGATCCCCTTGCCTTAGTTTTTCATTTTTAGTAGAGCTGGGGTTCTTGCTCTTACTCAGGCTAATCTCAAACTACTGACCTCAAATAGTCGACCAGTCTCAACCTCCCAGAGTACTAGGATACTAGGATTACAGGTGTGAGCCACCATGCCCAGACTAAAGCAGACTCCTTACCTGCTATCCCAAAGAGTACAGAAGTGTTCAAATGGTGGCACTATACAACCTTATCTCCGGCTATGAACATTTGGAAATTTAGGTTGACATGTTGACTTAGGGGTGGGCTCTAAGATTGACGTTCAATGGGAGGAGGCAGGGAGGTTAACAGAGATGTAATGCCCCCTTATCTGGTCATAGAAAGGCTCAGATAGGGAAGCTAAGAAATCAGAGAAGGAAGGGTTTCTAGAAACCTGTGGGCTCGACCTCATTTTTCACTATAAGAGCAAAGTGATGAATTACATAAAGTGGCCTTTGTTCCAGGGCCTCTATAAACACTTTTAAGACCTGGTCCCTGACATGGCCACTGGAGATGCTTATCAACCCAGCATGGAAAACAAGGCTTCATCACTGAACAAAATCCTGCATTACTGTCTTTTCACTACTATTCCTTTAATCTTTGATTACCAGGCCTCATACTTTGGACTACCTAGAAGTAGCCCCTGGATTATGAACAGTACATTGACCCCATGTACAAAATTACAGTATTCTAAAACAAGTATTGTGGTTGGGTGGTTGGTTGGTTTCTATATGGGTTTTCAGCATCTATGGATGTGATGGATATTATAGAGTTGGCTTCAGGTTTAAAAAGAGAAGAATCACTAAGCTACCTACAAGACCATGTATACAAATTGAAATCACATTCCTGCTTGCTACATTGCAAGAGCTCAAGGAGAAGCAGCACATTAACTGCTGTCTATGGAGGGAAGGGAACATGTGTAGGGAACAGGGATAAAAGGGAATAAAAACCCAAACATGAGAAAGTTAAGAACAAATCATGATAAAATGCCTATATGAACTATTTGTTATACATTTATATATACATGTAATGACATATTTTCAAACAATTATATATACATGAAAATATCCAGCCACGGCAACTCAGTTGAAGAATCCCCACAACTTACGTTATCTTCTGATTCATAAATGTGTCTGGATCCCGGGCTGTGTAGGATGTGATTTCCAGGCCGACGCCGAAGTCTTCGGACACTTCCACTCTCTTCTCCGGAGGCACGAAGATGGGGGCTTCATTCACATCCACCACATCCACAGTGATGGTGGCTGTGGAGGTGGTCAGAGAGACCACAAAGGGGTCCACATTTGTCACTGCCACATGTAAGATGTACTGCTGCTTGGCCTCGAAATCCAAGCCCTAGAGAACAGAAAAAATGAAGTTAAAAAAATATTATTTTGGGGGCCAGGTGCTGTTGCTCACACCTATAATCCCAGCACTCTGGAATGCCGAGGCAGGCAGATGACCTGAACTCACGAGTTCCAGACCAACTTGAGCTAGAACGAGGCCCTGTCTCTAAACATAGCCCAGCGATGTGGCAGGCGCCTATAGTCCCAGCTACTTGGGAGGCTGAGGCAAGAGGATCACTTGCGTTCAAGAGTTTGAGGTTGCTGTGAGCTATGATGCCACTGCACTCTAGCAATGGTGACAAAGTGAGACCCTGTCTCAAAAAAAAAAAAAAATGTATATACACACACACATATATGTCAATATTATGTTAGTTTAAAAAATAAAGAAAAGAAAAAGAAATCCTGGGCCCAGGGGCAGTGGCTCACACCTGTAATCCCAGCACTTGGGAGGCCAAGGAGGGTGAAATGCTTAAGCTCACAGGTTTGAGACCAGCCTTAGCCAGAGCAAGACCTCATCTCTAAAAAATAGCCAGGCATTGTGGCAGGCGCCTGTAGTCCCAGCTACCTGGGGGGGTTGACACAAGAGACTCTCTTAAGCTCAAGAGTTTGAGGTTGCTGTGAGCTGGAATCCCACAGCACTCTATGGAGGGCGACAAAGTGAGACTTTGTCTCAAATAAAAAAGACATCCTGACCTGCTGCTTTTGGGAGGTAATATACTAATGTTCTCAAATCTGGCTGTTCCAAAGGAAGCAAGGGTTCTGGGACCATTGCAAGTTCTATTAATTCTTTGGGTAACTTCAAAAAGCAACTCTTTCAACTTCTTAGTTTTCAAATTTCTAAGACATGTTTCAAAAACAGAAATATTTGCCCCACGTCTAAAATAAACCAGCATGGCCAGGCACGGTGGCTCATGTCTGTAAAATCCCAGCACTCTGGGAGGCCGAGGTGAGTAGATTGCTTGAGCACAGGAGTTTGAGACCTCCCTGAGCAAGGGCGAGACCCCCACCCCTAAAACTAGCTGGTGCAGCACCCATACCTCAATGAGTAGTGCGCTGGCCACATACACGGAGGCTGGAGGGTTCGAACCCAGACCAGGCCAGCTAAAACAACAATTATAACTGCAACAAAAAAACAATAGCTGGGCATTGTGGTGAGCACCTGTAGTCCCAGCTACTTGGGAGGCTGAGGCAAGAGAATCACTTAAGCTCAAGAGTTTCAAGGAGAAGAAATTTGTAACGCCACAGCACTCTACCCAGGGTGACAGCTTGAGACTCTGTCTCAAATAAATAAATAAATAAAACTAGCTGAGTGTTGTGGTGGGTGCCTATAGTCACAGCTACTCAGGAGGCCTAAGCAAGAGGATTGCTTAAGCCCACGCATTTGAGGCTGCTGTGAGCTATGATGCCACAGAACTCTACCAATAGCAACAAAGTGAGACTCTGTTTCCAAAAAAACCCCAGCAAAATTGAGGCTGGGCATGATGGCTCACACTTATAATCCTAGCACACTGGAAGGCCAAGGCCAGAGAAGCTCAGGAATTCCAGACCAGCCTAACCAAGAGTGAGACCCTGGCTCGGTGCCCGTAGCACAGTGGTTACAGCATCAGCCACATACTCCAAGGCTGGCGGGTTCGACCCCAGCCTGGGCCAGCTAAGCAATAATGACAACCGCAACAGAAAAATAGACCAGGCTCAGCTTCTGTAGCCCAGTGGCTAGGGCGCCAGCCACATACACTGCAGCTGGTGGGATCGAATATAGTGGGAACCGATCAAACAACAATGACAACTACAACAAAAAAAATAGCCGGGGCGGCACCTGTGGCTCAGTGAGTAGGGTGCCAGACCCATATACAAAGGGTGGCGGGTTCAAACCCGACCCTAGCCAAACTGCAACAAAAAAATAGCCAGGCATTGTGGCGAGTGCATGTAGTCCCACCTACTCAGGAGGCTGAGGCAAGAGAACTGCCTAAGCCCAAGAGCTGGAGGTTGCTGTGAGCTGTGACGCCATAGCACTTTACCAAGGGTGACAAAGTAAGAGTCTGTCTCTAAAAAAAAAAAGAAAATAGCTGACGTTATGGCGGGCGCCTGTAGTTCCAGCTACTTTGGAGGCTGAGGCAAGAGAATCACTTAAGCCCAGAGATTGAGGTTTCTATGAGCTGTGATACCACAGCACTCTACCTAGGGCGACATACTGAGTCTCTGTCTCAAAAAAAAGAAAAAAAAAGAGTGAGACCCTATCTGTACCAAAAATACAGAAAATTTGCCAGGTATTCGCACATGCCTGTAGTCCTAGCTACTTGGGACACTGAGGCAGGAGGATCACCTGAGCCCCCAAATTGGAGGTTCCTGTGCCATGATCACACCATTATACCTACCCGGTGTCACAAAAAAGAAGAAAACAGGAGGCTTGGTGCCTGTGGCTCAACGGGCTAAGGCGCCAGCCACGTACACCTGACCTGGCAGGTTCGAATCCAGCCCGGGCCCTGGATCCATCCAGTCAAAACAACAATGATGGCTGCAATCAAAAAATGGCCGGGCGTTGTGGCGGGCGCCTACAGTCCCAGCTACTTGGGAGGCAGAGGCAAGAGACTCACTTTAGCCCAGAAATTGGAGGTTGCTGTGAGCTGTGATGCCACAGCACTCTATCCAGGTTGACAGCTTGAGGCTCTGTCTCAAAAAAAAAA
>CAUYRH010161618.1:0-19537 GCA_963574655.1 Perodicticus potto
AGTGCTAGGATTTCAGGCGTGAGCCACCTCATCCGGCTGGATCTTGCTTTTAATAACTGAGAGACTTCTTCATAGACATAAAAGGGAGAAGAAAGCACACTATTAAAAAAATTATTTGGCCTCGTCAAGGAAAGATGCAGATTTTGCTTTCATATTTTGCCTATAATTAGTAGGGCTGACTCAAAGTAGGCAACCTAGCTGAACATGGTTGGACTGACTCAACCGAGATAGGAGTTTGAAAGATGTCCTAGCAGAACCAGAAATTAGTAATAAACACAACTGGGAACAGATGTCAAATTTAGACACTGCTAGGAAAGCAGGGGTGTTTTTCCCCCTTGCAGGGATTCTCAGAGCCTTTAAGTGGCTAAGATATTGTCAGTCTTCAAGGAAACATGGGATACAGCAGTTTTCCAAATGTTTTTCACCACTTACCATCGTCCTTACCAGTGCCGCAGGGAATGAAGTTTGGGAAACACTTAGACTGAATGTTCACTGCAGCCTTAACAATGGAGTAACAGTAACAACAAACAAGAAGCAGCAGCAGCTTGACAATGACATTTAGCTTTACCCGGTGAACATGAACACCAACCAAACACAGACTAAGCATGAGAGGCCCATGGGGCCCGTTAGCCCTGAAAGTCCAATGGGGGTCACTCACAGACCCAAACTCATTTCATCCCCAAGTCCACATCCCGGCCTGGAAGGAAAAAGTCATCAGCAGATTAAAGCACAATCTGAGATTAAATAACTCATTTGCTCCTCCCAAGCTCAAAGCCATGATACATCAAAATAAAAGGCTTGACCATGGTTTTTAAAAGTTCTATCCACTCTCTGTAATTTGTGGCAATTATATCTTGAATTCAACTGTACCTAATCAAGCTGTGCTTAGTAACACTTCCTAATGCTTCAAGTTCATCTTTAAACTTAAGTTCCTTGAAGTTGTATTTGAATTCCTGGCATTTGAAACTAAAATACTGTATCTGTGCTGATATTATCTACTTGTACAACTTATTATGCAGATAATATCAGTACATATATATATAATTTCAGTACAATTTTTGCCTTCATTAATTAAATGGCATAAACGTCTAAATCTCATTTAACAAAAAACAGATTCAAACTCTCTATCCATCCTGTCTGGGCTCCAGGAGGCTTCAGGGGAGACTGACTAGTGTGGGAACTTGGGTCAGCCCCCTGGCTGACTCCTGGCTGACTCCTGCCCCTGCGCTGGGCCCCCTTATCCAGCAGCACATCTCTGTCGTCTGTACCGGTCCGACTGACGCTCCCACTGACCTCGGCAGGAAGCCAGGGGAGGAGGAGGCTCCTGAGGGGGCAGAGAAAGATTAATGGTGCTGTCGTGTTCCACAGTGTGACAGCACAGGCACTCTCTGCCCAGTGCAAAAAACGTAAAGGAGGACAACAGAGGCCATGCCAGAGGCTAAGGAACAAACGAGGCCAGATAAAAATTCAAATGCCCCAACTCTCAGGTGATGTTCAAGTCAGACCAACTGACACTGACCATGGACCCTGCACCAGACACCTGTCCAATTACTGGAATGGAGGACTATAAAATCTAAGGAAGAGCCAGCCTTGTCCTGGAAACTCAAGAGCCCCGCGCGCACGCACACATACATACACACACACACATTAGTAAATAAGCAAAAGTGGTGTGAACATGTGAGGAGGTGTGAAAATTATGGGGAAGTGTGAGGAAGTGTAGGGTAGCATGCGGAAGAGTGGGGAAGAAAGGGGAAGTGTGGGCAAGTCTGGGGAAGTGTGGGGAAGTGTGGGGAAGAGAGGGGAAGTGTGGGGAAGTCTGGGGAAGAGTGGGGAAGAGTGGGGAAGTGTGGGGAAGTGTGGGGAAGTGTGGGGAAGAGTGGGGAAGTGTGGGGAAGTGTGGGGAAGAGTGGGGAAGTGTGCGGAAGAGAGGGGAAGTGTGGGGAAGAGAGGGGAAGTGTGGGGAAGAGTGGGGAAGAGTAGGGAAGTGTGGGGAAGTGTGGGGAAGAGAGGGGAAGTGTGGGGAAGAGTGGGGAAGACTGGGGAAGTGCGAAGAAGTGTGGGGAAGAGAGGGGAAGAGAGGGGAAGAGTGGGGAAGTGTGGGGACGAGTGGGGAAGTGTGAGGAAGAGAGGGGAAGTGTGGGGAAGAGTGGGAAAGTGTGGGGAAGAGTGGGAAAGTGTGAGGAAGAGAGGGGAAGTTTGGGGACGTGTGGGGAAGTGTGGGCATGTGTGGGGAAGTGTGGGAAAGTGTGTGGAAGAGAGGGGAAGTTTGGGGAAGTGTGGGGAAGTGTGGGGAAGAGAGGGGAAGAGAGGGGAAGTGTGGGGAAGAGAGGGGAAGTGTGGGGAAGAGTGGGGAAGTGTGAGGAAGTGTGGGGAGGTGTGGGGAAGAGTGGGAAAGTATGAGATGTAAGCAGACATGAGGCAGTGTGGAAAGGCATAGGGAAGTGTGAAAAACGTGAGGAAGTGTGGGGAGGTGTGAGAAGATGCAAAGAAGCAGAAGCATGAGGAAGGGTGAGGAGCAGGAGAGAAGGGGGCCTGAGGCTATGGAGCCAGTAAAGGAGCCCCCTTCCCTGGTCAGAGCACAGGAGGGTTTCAGGAAAGAAAGCAGGTCTGAGCTAGGAGAGAGGGCAGGAAGGACAGGGAAGGGGAAAGGGTAGGAGTGTGCTAAGAGGGAAATCACAAACAGAACACAGCTTAGTGGGTGGCTAGGCTGGGGGCAGCTGAGGGGACATGGGCCACAGGGTTTCTTTACTGGGGATGATGAAAAAGTCCTGAAAAGGACTGTAGTGAAGGCTCACCATTCCGAACCCTTTTAAATGAGGGGATCCTACGGAATGTGAACCTTAATAAAGTTGTTCCAGGCCAGGTATAGCGCCTCACCTCCGTGCTGTGCTCCTAGCACTTTGGGAGGCAAAGGTAGGAGGCCAGGAGCTCAAGACCAGCCTGGGCAACATATCAAGATCCCATTTCTAGAAAAAAATTTTAAAAATCAGCCAAGAGTGGGAATGCATATCCGTAGTCTCAGTTTCTTGGGAGACTGAGGGAAGAATATTGCTTGAGTCCAAGAGGGAGGTTGCAGCGAGCTGAAATGGAACCACCTCACTCTGGACCTGGCAGAGAACGAGATCCTCTCTGAAAAGAAGATAAAAAAGACTGAGGAAAGCTGTTATAAAGTCATAAAGGGAAGGGAGGAGGCATGGAATGGCCCCCTCAGTAGTCAAGGCCTCAAAGCCTGCGGGGGAGAGGCCAGGGAAAGTGTCCACTGCTGCCCGGAAGACAGAGTAAAGGTGGGCTCGGGCCAACCAGGGAGGGCCCTGGAGGGGAAGTGGGAGCCGCCGACTGCGCCAGGAGGAAGTGGGAGCCGTGAGTCAGTTGCAGAGCACAAGTTCCCCTCCAAAGACGCAAGTTTGGGAAATGCCAGACAGAGCCTATTCCAGGGTGCCAGGTCCTTGCATAAAACAGAACCCGCCTGTGAGCAGAGGCTGGGCCCTGAGAGTGGCAGGGGCAGGCGGAGGGCGGGGATGCCCAGGCAGCAGGGAGGGCAGTGGGAGCGCCCAGCCGCTGCTTGGGGGAACTTGATCAGAAACTGAGCAGTGCCGAGGACCCCACCCTCTCTCCTCCCCTCCCTCGGGCTCTAGACAGTTCTCTGAAAACACCAAGATTTTTCAGGGCTTCCCCACGGTGGTAAAAGAGATGGAAGGTCAGGGGAAAGGGGCAGGGGCAGGCTTGGAGGACAGAGACACACAGCAGCGGCTTTCGTCAGACACCCCGAAACCCCAAAGTCGTCAGAAACCCCCAAGTCCTCAATCTCATGAAAATAAAGCATTTTCCCTGCTGGAGGCAAATCCCTTTTGGTTTTCCCATCACTCCTGCTTTTGAAAGTCCTGCCTAGAACAGGCCGGGGTGCCACTGTGCATGACCCTGGCCCCACCCCTCCCACCCCCCCACTCCACCCCCGTGACTGCGGCAGGACTGAGCCACAGGGTAGGACTGAGCCACAGCCGCAGGAGCCCCTGGCGAGCACAAGCCCCACCCCCACCCGCCCCCCAGTAACCCCGGCCTTCCACCTGACCCTTTCAGATGACGCAGGAGGGCCCAGAGCCCTGCTGGTGACGTGCTCCTTCCTTCCAACAGAAGCAGAGAGGCCTGGGGAGCAGCTGCTGAACTCTGCCCGCTTCCCTAATAAACCACCTGCTCACGTCACCCACTGGCCCCCTCTCTTCGAACCTCCACCTCCCATTTTTAAAACTAACCCAAGTTGCCTTCTGCTGTCTTGTCATGATTTTTACTAATGTCACGTTGGAGTTTGTGGCAAAAATGTCTCCTGCTATTCTTTGGGGGTATAACAGCAACCCTTGTGTGGTCAGCAAAACTCAAAAGAGGTGCCCTCTGCTTCTCCTAACCTGCGATGGATTTGCGAAGTGCTCTAGCAGCCATTTGCACCCAAACCATGTTCCTGGGCGTTGGAGTCTCCACTTCTGTGAAACCCCTGCCTGGACACCTCACAACCCTCCCACCCTGAAAGAAGTCACATCCTGCCCCTAGGGGCCTGCCCACGTGCCTCCTCCACTTAGCTGAATCCTTAACACTTGGCCACATTTACGCCAGCTGTGTTTTACTTTTTTTTTTTTTTTTGGAGACAGAGTCTCAGTGTGTCACCCTTAGTAGAGAGTGGTAGAGTGCCATGGTGTCACAGCTCACAGCAACCTCCAACTCCTGGGCTTAAGCAATTCTCCTGCCTCCACCTCCCGAGTGGCTGGGACTACAGGCGCCCGCCACAACGCAAGGCTATTTTTTGGTTGCGGTTGTCGTTGTTTAGCTGTTGTATGTGGCCCTCACCCTACTCACTGAGCTAGGGGCACCAAGCCTGTGTTTTACTTTTAACAAATCAAAATGACACAGTTGTATCGCCCAGCCTACCCCTCCCTGGGTCTATCCTCTGCTAGGATAGTCAGCATTATCCTGAATTTGGGGTTTTCATACCTGGGCGAGATGATGCTTGTACTGGGCACGTCTGTGTTCACACAAGGGCAGGGAACTGTCTTGCTCAGCTTCGTACTTCATACAAATGTATCAGCACCTGCCATGGCCTCCCTCAGCCTGTTCACTCTTGAGTGTGTGTTTGGGCTGTGCCTCTGTTGAAACACAGGACTGTAATTCTTGTATTGCCACAGAGTTACAGCACAGCTGACCCTTGACAACACGGTGAACTGCCTGGATCCACTTACATCAGGAATTTTTTTTCAATCAAACGTGGATGGAAAATATAGTATTTGTAGAATGTGAAAACTGCAGACACAGAAAGCCAACTTTTTGTGTACTTGAGTCCTACAGGCCTGACAGCAAGACTTGGGCATACAGGGTTTGGGAGTCCTAGAACTAATCTCCCATTAGGAGGGCCGGCTGTGTGCCTCACTGTATAAACAGGCCACAGCTGGGTGTCCCTCTCCAGTGGAGGGACATCTCAAGATGGTTAAGAGTGTGAACTCTGGGGTGGCACCTGTGGCTCAAAGGAGTAGGGTGCTGGCCCCATGTACCAGAGGTGGCTGGTTCAAATCCAGCCCCGGCCAAAAACTACAAAAAAAAAAAGTGTGAACTCTGGAGCTGCTTTACCTGGGCTTGAATCCAGGTTCTACCAATTCAGTGTGACCTTGGAAAGTCACCTGACATCTCTGGGCCTCAAATACCTACTTAATATACTCAAATACCGTGTTAAATGAGGTTAATAGTAGTGCCCACCTTAGAGGTTTTTGTGAGGATTAGGTGAATTAATACTCACAGAGCAGGGGCTGGGCGTGGTGGCTCACATCTGTAATCCCAACACTGGGGAGGCCAAGGCAGGTGGACCGCCTGAGCGCACAGGTTCAAGACCAGTCTCAGCCAGATTCAGACCTAGTCTCTGAAAATAGCTGGGCATTGTGGCAGGCGCCCCATGTCCCAGCTACTTGGGAGGCTGAGGCAAGAGAATTGCTTAAGCCCAAGAGTTGGAGGTTGCTGTAAGCTGTGATGCCATAGGCACTCTACCCAGGGTAACAAAGTGAAACTGTCTCAAAAAAAAAAAACAAACGAAATACCTATACAGCACTTAGACAAACGCTTACCACCTAGCAAGTACTGTTTAAGTGCAGCTGCCCCTGGCCCACTATGATTCGTTCTTACATATATTCTCAAACCATGATTCTAAATGCACAACTGGCTCAGTGCCTATAGCACAGTGGTTATGGTGCTGGCCACTTGCACTGAGGCTGGTGGATTCGAACCTGGCCCAAGCCAGCTAAACGATAATGACAACTGCAACAAAAAATAGCTACGCTTTGAGGCAGGCGCCTGTAATCCCAGCTACTTGGGAGGCTGAAGCAAGAGAAGCGCTTAAGCCCAAGAGTTGGAGGTTGCTGTGAGCTGTGATACTATATCACTCTACCCAGGGTGACACAGTGAGACTCTGTTGCAAATAAATAAATAAATGCAGAACTACTGACCTGTGACCACAGGTGCTTTCTTGACCATAAAAGGAACTGTCATACTTGAAAAGATTAGGAACCATTCGGTATGTGCCTTTGTGGTCCCTCTGCGTCACCCACTTCCTGATACGCTGGGAAATTATGCAAACCCTGAGGCCCTGGTCTCCCCAGGCAATAGCCATTAGTCAGCTGTTCCCATCTGCAGGTCTACAGGCCAGCCAAGCAGCCTCATGTCCCAGAGCAGGGCGCCAGGATAGTCACAGTCCCTGCAATTCAGAGGCAGGATTTCTCCCTTCCTGCCCGGTTCTTCAAAAAACACAGGTGGCTAGGCGGGGGTGGGGGTGGGGGGTGTGCCTTTGAGGTCGACTCCCCAAGACACTCAGGGCAGTTAGGATTTTCTTTTCTTCCAGGGACTCAGGACCAGGGTAACAACTGCAGTCCCCCCTCTTTTTTTTTTTTGTTTGCAGTTTTTGGCCAGGGCTGGGTTTGAACCTGCCACCTCCGGCATATGGTGCTGGCGCCCTACTCCTTTGAGCCACAGGCGCCGCCCTGCAGCCCTCCCTTAGTCCTGCACCCACAGTGGTGGATGAAAAACATGAGCACGGTGTCGGTGTCGTAATTCTGGGGGTGGGAACCTGAAGCCCAGTCCACGTCCCAGGCCGGCCAGGTGTGCAAGGGCCCCAGGGAGGTGACTGGCTTCCAGGGTCAGGTCTTCACTCTGTCATTTCCTACACCTGAACCTGGCAAACACGTAGCCCAAGGAGCTCCCAGGGTCAACCCAAGAACACGCCAAATGCCGGCCTGGCCGTCTCTTGTCACCTGAGCGCCTTGATTCAAAGGCAAGGCTGGTCTGACCACCATAAACCTGCTTTGCTACTTACCTTCCTGGCCTCAGTGGCTCTTTGTTGGAAAAGGAGCCGTATAACCATTCCTTTGGGTGCCTTCCGCTCAGCTCCACACACGAGGTGCCTTCCCAGAAGGGGGCCTGTGTGCTCCACCCTCTGAAGCCGCCCCCCAGGTAGGGCTGTGGCCCCAGGGCCAGCTTCCCTTGCAGGGGTGGACTGTCCTGCCCTCCCGCCCCCTGCCTGGCTGAGGCTGTCTAGGCAAGCAGCTCCCTCTGACAGGCACAGAGGTGGAGACAGATCATCCCCACCAGCCTGCCCGATAGGAATCCTGCGGCCACACAGGCCCTCCTATCACTACGATGTGTCTTAACTGCTCTGCCACAAACTGCAGTTCACAGTTTACTGGCCAGGGCCCTGGCCATGACTGCTCCAAATGTACCTTAATAAAGTGACGAAGAGCAGCACCTGTGGCTCAAAGGAGTAGGGCGCCGGCCCCATATGCTGGTGGTGGTTCAAACGGCCAAAAAAAAAAAAAATAATAATAAAATAGGGCAGTGCCTGTGGCTCAACGGAGTAGGGCACTGGCCCCATATGCTGGAGGTGGTGGGTTCAAACCCAGCCCCGGCCAAAAACTATAAAAATAAATAAATAAATAAATAAATAGACACATTAGAAGCACCAAAGAGGAAGAACCACCATAGGTGGTCACCACCATAGGAAGAACTAGCTGGCTGGGCCCACAGGATCCGTGAAGGAGGTCCTGTGCCGTGTGGCAGCAGCATGCCTTACCATCATACCACATTCCTACTGGCAAATTATGCGAAAACTACACGAGAAGTTAGCAGGTAAAACGCTGCAGTTCTGTTCCCCTCCCAAACTAACATTCTGCTTCAGAAATGAGGACAATTGGAGGCTTCAGACTTTCTGGGGAACTCCTACCCTCACGGGGCACCTCCGCTGTTAGATGACGCTGTGTGTCCTGCCATGGAGCGCACGGCCACTGGCACCTCCTAAGGCGGAAGCCACATGGCGTGATGGAGAGAAACACTCTGGGAGTGAGGCCTTGGTCTGCTCCTGGTGCTGCCCCAACTCACCATGGGACCCCGGGTCAGGACTGCAGAACAGTGACCAGGACAATGAGGGACACCCTGTGACCCATCGGAACAATGAGAGGAAGCGAGATTGGCTGACCCGAAGCAGAGAGGACTTGGGGAGACACAATACACAATCCGTGCTGTGAACCCTGTGACAGGTGTCCGTCCTGGGAGGAGGGATTCCGCATGCTGCAGAGGGCCCCAAGGGGTCAGAGTGGAGTTAACCGCAACACCGTCCATCCCACATCAGTCTGGACTCCAGATGTGCCCAGAGGCTCCAGCCTACCCTGCTGCAGGACCCGGGAGAAAACTGTAATTGTGGCCCCACACACAACCCCAGACCAACCAGGGAGCTGACCTGGTTACCCCAGAAGCTGGCTGTGGTCAGAAGACACCCCCTATATCAACCAACATCTAAACTTTCACCCTGAATACATCTAAAAATGGCCTTTCGTGGCAGGACCCACCAAACAGGAGTGGAAACCCCACAGCCCAAACCACAGGCAGCAGCTTCAACCGAGAGCTCTGCCTCCACCACAGGGCTGGCTTCTTTTCAAGGTGAATATTTGGGCTTGGAAAATAGTTTTATTGCCTTGCAGTAAGTGTGACTTAAATAGCAGCAAAGCCACTAGTTATTTTTAAAACTTGTGCACTTACAGAATCACAGAGGTGAAGGAATGAATTAAGCTCCCAACTTTCCTTTGCAAACATCTCAACGCTTTGTGTCACTACTGTAGGGGTTGTAACATCAACCGATGAATCCCACAATTTGGAGAAATTATTTAAGGAAAGTCTGTTTTCCCTGGTCTACGCTAAGGTCCACAGAGGGAAGAAGAAAAGCGTGTGATGCAACAACCTAAATGCCCATCCACGGATGAATGGATAAACAAAATGCGGTCTACCCAGGCAATGCGAGATTATTCAGCCATCTAAAGGAACGAAGTTATGATACGTGCTACAGTGAAGACAGACCTCAAAACACTATGCTACGGGCTTGGCGCCTGTGGCTCAATGGGCTAAGGCTCCAGCCATATACACCTGAGCTGGCGGGTTTGAATCCAGCCCGGGCCCGCCAAACAACAATGACGGCTGCAACCAAAAAATGGCCGGGCGTTGTGGCGGACGCCTGTAGTCCCAACTACTTGGGAGGCGGAGGCAGGAGACTCGCTTGAGCCCAGGAATTGGAGGTTACTGTGAGCTGTGATGCTACAGCACTCTATCCAGGGTAAAAGCTTAAGGCTCTGTCTCAAAAAAAAAAAAAAAAAAAACACTATGCTGCGTGAAAAGCAGCCAGACACAAAAGGATTCATATTGCATGATTTCTTTGATAGGAAATATACAGAATACATAAATCCAGAGATAGGAAGCAGACTGGTGGCGGGAGCAGTAGAGAGTGACTGTTTAATGAGTACAGTTTCTTTGGGGGGTGACGAGAATGGTCTAGAACTAGACAGAGGTGTGCATGTACTAAATGCCACTCAACTTGTTCACATCAAAAGCTTAATTTCACGTTACGTAAATGTCACTGCAATAGAAAATTTTTTTACATTAAAACAAAAAAATCCTTGTTGAATGATCGAAATGAGTCCCCATGTTCCGGCTGAACCTTGTGTTGCTCTGTCTTAGCCGGGCAGGTGGGGACAGACGTGTCTTGTCATCCCAGGAACGGAGTGTGGTCCTGACGAGGCCCCTGAGGAACTGAAGGCCGGCATTCGGCATGTTCTTGGGTTGCCCTGGGAGCTCCCTGGGCCACATGTTTGCCAGGTTCAAACGTAGGAAATGACAGAGTGAAGACCTGAACCTGGAACCCAGTCACCTTCCTGGGCCCCTCGCACACCTGGCCAGCCAGGGACGTGGACTGGATTCCAGGTTCTCGCCCCCAGAATTACGACACCCTGCCCACTTCTCTTTTTATCTGAGATGGGTCATGCACTACTAGGGACTGTCACAACACCCTCTTGAGACAATGTGACCTCTGGCAGCTGTGAATTCCAGGAAGCAAGGGAGAGCAGTGCATGAAGCAGGGTGCAGCCCGGGAAGCTGACTCCAGCGGTGTGGGGATTCTCACCCTGTGTTTTGCAGACTGTGACCCCGCAGGAGTAGGGGGTGAGGGGGAGTAAGCAGATGACAAAATCACATGACATCAAGACCATGTCCCCCGGCCAGGCAGCCAGGGTACGGGGTCCCTCCTGTGTGCCATGGGTGCAGGTGGCCCACTACACTCCTGTTTCTGTTTGTATCTGTCCTTCCCAGAGACTATGGCCCTTCGGGTCTCTAATGCCAGACACCTATGCGCGGGGGATCACTGCGGTTTCTTCACTGAAACAGTGACACTCCCTGAACCCAGAAAGAAGCCAAAGCCTATTTCCGACTTACCTGAAGGGCCTGCTCCAGCAAAAATAATAGGACAAATGTACTAGTGGGAGAGGTGGCGAGATCTTAGTGACACTGTCCTAACCCAGGGGTTGGCAAACCCACAGGCTGAGTCTATCCCACAGGCGGTTTTAGTAAGGCCTGTGAGCTGAGAAAGGTTTTCACTATGACTTAATTAAAAAAAAAAAAAAAAAGGAAAGAAAAAGGGATGTGTAGCACAGACCATTTGTGGCTCCAAGGCCTAGAATCTTTTTCTTTTTTTTTTTTTTTATTGTTGGGGAATCACTGAGAATACAAAGAGCCAGGTTATACTGCTGGCCTTTGCTGGTGAAGTCCGTCTATTAATAGCGTCCCGCCCCCAGGCCTGGAATCTAGACCCGCCCCGGGATTTCCTTCCCTGTAGCCCTTCTCCCCGGCTGCAGGCTTGAGGATATCACCCATTCAGGCCTCATCTGCCCTCACAGGTTACCTGACTCCTTACCACGGGATAAATAAAAAGCGAAATATTTACGGGCCTCTGCAGACCTCAGAGAGCACCTGCTGCCCCAGGTATCGCCGGAACTGCTTGCTGAAGCTGTTTCTGTCCTGGGAGAACAAGACAGGCCTACTGTAAAGCAGAGGATTTCCTCCTCCGGCAGGAGTGCAAGGCAGGCAGGGATGGCCTAACCAAAGCAGCCCTGGGGTCACGTGATTACTGTTTTCAAAACCCTAAGCAGCTCACAGTGACATCCTGGTGAGGAGCTGTCCACCAGGCAGCCCATCCACCTCCCCTCAACCCCTGAGGGCTGAGCTGCTAGCCTGAGGGGCTCAGAGGGTGCCCACAGCGGCAGCCCTGGGTGATGGACAGGTGCTGTGGGACAGCTGCTATAAGACACAGCCACCGTGGGCTCTGGCACTCACCTGAGAAACTGCACTAGTCTTAGGACGGTGCCCTGTCCCCATGGCTCCAGTCTGACTGACCTTGGAAAGGCAGATGAGCAAAAAGATGTGAATCCGGAAAGAACTGGAGTGTCTGAAGCCAACAGCAGGGGCTCCTGATGGTGACGGCCATGGGGACGCCCTCAGCCCAGCCTCTGTAGGGGGGGCTGGATTTCGGACCTGACTGTGAGGAGTCGGCCACCAGAGAGCTAAAGACACTCACGGTGTGGGTCCCCTTGGTGCCTGAGACACTAAGGCAGGGGGGCAGAGAGAGTATAGAGCTCGTTAAAATTAGAGGAGCCACTTCCTGGGAGGTGCTGGGGTGGACTGCAGAACAAACGTGAAAAAGGAAACCTGTCTCCTCTCTCGCACGCACACGCACACCGTCCTGGCTGGCTCTGAGCCCACTGTGTGACCACAGGGAGCCAGTGCCAGGGGCCAAGACCACAGAGCCCAGGTCTGGGGACAGAAGCCAGGCTTCACATAACCCGTGCCCCTGGCCAAACCCCTCTCTCCCTAAGCATCTCACTTCCTCACACCACCCAGGCGCCTGGATGCTTCCTCTTCACAACTGCTTGATCCACAGCCTGGCACAAGACAGGTTCTGCCTAAACTGACTGCCAAGAGCCACAGCAAAAACAACTTGTTCCTGCAATTACCCACCTCCCTTTTCCTGGGTGAGGAGACATGGAGGAATGGCCCCTGGGTTCCAGTTTTGACCATCTCTTGGCAAGGACAGAATCAGTCGGTCCGAAACCTGGGGCCTCCTCATCCCCAGCTGAGTGACCAGGGACAAGTCCCAGGCTTCTCCAAACATTAGTCAGGTCATGTGCAAAGCGAGGGGCTGGGCCGTCTAGTGCCTCCCAGCCTGGAATTCAGGGGCTCAGCTAAACATTGTAGACTCACCATACTCTTCCCAAGGGCACACCAATAGTCACTGCCACTTTACAGGCATAAATGTGGTGGCAAAAGTCATTTTGATGGCACAGTGCATTGGTAAAGGGCAAGGCCAGTCCCGGGACTTGACCTTCAGGAAAGTGGCTGGGCACCTAAGCAAGAGGCTGGGTCCAGGGCAGAGAGGAGAAGCAGAGTGACAGCCTTAACTACAACAGAGACAGCAAAGGGACTCAGGGCAGACGGCATGTCCTTCAACCCACGCCAGCCCGTGGGAGAGGCATTACAGTTCTGCTGCCCTGGGGAAGCAGCAGCCTCAGAGAGGTCAGGAACTGGCCATGGGACCCACACTCGCGGCAAAGCCAGGATTGGAGCCCAGCTCTGTGCCCAGTGCTCTCACTGCCGATTCACAAGCTTTTGCAGGCCCAGTGCCCACGACACTCAGACCCCAACTGTGAGCCCCTGGCACGATCCCACGCAGCACATGACTAACCAACCTCGGCCAAGTACTGGGACGTGGAAGTCCCTAGCAGGGTTCCAGAACAGACCAGATCCCACAAATGCCAGCTTCCCATCTGCCTTCTATGGCGTGGTAAGGTCTCAGCCCCCATGTCAGTGACTGTTCCCCACCAAGAGGACTCACTTCTCCATTTCCTTCTGCAAACCACCAGGGCAAGACTTTGTCATAGGCTCGGGACAAGGCTGAACCAGGCTGTTCCATTCAGCCAAACTCAAGAACCTCAAAACACTGAGTTCCAGGCTGATAATTCTGAGGGAGAATGACTGCCCAGGTGTGGCCAAGCCCACGGCCACACCACCAGGAGCTGCCTGGCCTCTGAGCCTGTACCCTAAAGCCAGAAGGTGGATGGCACTGTAGAATCTCATGAACAGAGACCCATGAGGGCCTCAGGCTTCAGAGTGCTGCCCCCTCTATTAAAGATGCAGTTTGACATGGCGCCTAGAGCAGGCTCTGGAGTCACAGCCTTGGTGCAAGTCGGGGTCCTACCACTGTTGGTGTAGCAGGTGTACCCAGAGTTGGCACAAGGAACCACACCTGGCAACAACAGGTATACAACACTGTGTCCAAAAAAAAAGCCCCACAGATTTGGGGCCAAACACATACCAACACAGAGGGCTTGCAGGATTAGCAGAGCCAGCCCTACCAATCACCTGACCCTCCCAGGCTGTGCTAGAAGGTGCAGAGCCAGGTGGCAGGAGAGCACCTCACCCCAGGTCAGCGAGGAGAAAGGGAGCCCAGGCAGATGCTTGCTGAGCTGGGGACATGCGGCCCAGTGGATACAGTCATCAGAACAAATCAGGTTTGGAGACAGCAGACAGAGTCCTGGTGGACCCCCATCTGTGCCCTGGAGGGGTGACAGCACCAGGCACCTGGAGGGTGGATGGGGGAGGGCCCCTGAGCAGGCAGGGAGCAGAAGGGGCCGGGGTGGTGGGCCCAGAAGACCCTGGGTAGACAGACACCCAGCCTGTCACCAGGATGACCAAGTGGGAATGGAGGGACCTCAGTGGCCCCAAGCTTCAAGTCACAAAGGAGGCCCAAAGCCTTGTGGTTGCCCAACCTGAAGAAGCAATGAAACAGAAGGGGGATAGCAGAGGGGGCCAGGATGAAGGTGGAGCCCACACGTAAATACAGCCAAGGTGACACTAGAAACCCAAAGGCTGGAGGCCTTGAGACACGTCACTCTCCTGGCCACCTGGGAAGACAGAGGGCAGAGGCCCAGAGCACAGGACACACCTTTGACGCCAAGCCCTAGGACTCGAAGCCTGATTTGTCTGGGATGGGGTGGGGAGAGGAGCTTTAAATTGGACATAAAGATTTAGGGTGGCGCCTGTGGCTCATCGAGTAGGGCGCAGGCCCCATAGCCTGAAGGTGACAGGTTCAAACCCGGCTTCAGGCCGAACTGCAAAACAAAAATAGCCGGCATTATGGCAGGTGCCTGTAGTCCCAGCTACTTGGGAGGCTGAGGCAAGAGAATCGCCTAAGCCCAGGAGTGGAGGTTGCTGTGAGCTGTGTGACGCCACGGCACTCTACCAAGGGTGATAAAATGAGACTCTCTCTCTAAAAAAAAAAAAAAAAAAAATTTAATAACTATGCATGCCTAGAAAGCTACAGGATGCCTCTGAGAACTCTCTAGGAGTGGAAAGAGAGACTAAACTTAGCAGAATTTAAAAGCCATGATTTGGGAAGAAAGCAAATAAAACGAAGCCTACCCAATGCTCAGGTCACCCTAACATGTATGCCAGGGGGATGGCGGCTGCCTTTCACTTATATGGCCTGTGAGCTGGATGGAGGCGTTAGCCAGGGTCAAGGGGGCCAAGGGGGCCAAGGGGGCCAGGACCAATCCACAGCCACTGTGCAGAGTGAGATGCTCAGGGTGCTGTGGACAAGTGCCCTCTCAGAGCCTCAGTGAGGATGTCACCAGATGGCCAAGGGGAATACTTCAAAGGTGACTGAAGTGACATTTAGCAACAGCACTTTTTTTAGGATCAGGTCCTGAACTTAATCTTTGCAGCCCCATATACTTTGTACCTCCCCAACTCAGCTTTAAGCTCCCGGAACACAAGGTGTTAACATTTAGATCTAAGTAAATGATTCTACTGGAAGAGGTTTCAAATACTGTACCATAAAGAACAAGGATGGGGGCCAGCCCCATATACGGAGGGTGGCAGGTTCAAACCGGGTCCCAGTCAAGCTGCAACAAAAAATAGCCAGGCGTTGTGGCGGGCGCCTGTAGTCCCAGCTACTCGGGAGGCTGAGGCAAGAGAATTGCTTAAGCCCAAGAGCTAGAGATTGCTGTGAGCTGTGACGCCATTGCACTCTAAAAAAAAAACAAAACAAAGACGGGCTCGGTGGCCCACACCTGTATGTAGTCCTCGCACTTTGGGAGGCTAAGGCAGGAAGATCACTGAGCTCAGGAGCTTGAACAAGAGCAAGCCCCCCTTCCTCTACTAAAAACTGAAAAATTAGCCAGGTGTAGAGGCACATGCCTGTAGTCCCGGCTATGCAGGAGGCCGAAGCGAGAGGATTTTTTTTTTTTTTTTTTTTTGCAGTGTTTGGCCGGGGCTGGGTTTGAACCCGCCACCTCTGGCATGTGGGGCGGGTGCCCTACTCCTTTGAGCCACAGGTGCCGCCCAACCACCTCCTTTAGTTGACCTAATTTTCACAGACAGAGTGCACCACACGTGGGTATCAGCACAGCAGGCCTAGTTCTTTATGTTGCCCACCTCTGTATACTGACCAGTTTCTGACAGTCCCTTGGTCCCCTTCCAGAGGTTCTACTGTAAAACAAATTGCTTACAAGTGTCCCGAGCCCATATATGCTAAATAATTGTTAGCTACCACCCCCACCCCCTCCAAAATCAGATTTACTTGATCTGAGACAGGGCCCAGGAGCAGTAATTCCTAAAGCTCCCCATTTTAAGGGATTGCAATGGCTGAGAACCCTGTGTAAGAGAATGAGCATGGAGGGAAGAGGGGCTGGAGGCTGGAGGGAGTGGCTGGGTTAGAGTCAAAGGGCAGACCCCTTTCTAACACCCCAGGAGTATCAGAAGCCAGGAATGACTTTGTTCCGCCAGGGTCCCAGATGCCAGACCTCTACAGGCCACCTTCTCCTGCCAGCCACCGTGTGCCCTCAGGCGAAGCGTCCTCTGCTGTGGTGCCCACTGATTGGGAGCTTTAAAGGAGACAGGGCTATGACTCTGGGCCTTCTGGCCAGGGCAGCTCTGTCTGCCCGGTCACTTTTTCCCTTGCTCAGCATTTACTCACTAACCAGCACATGGTGCAGAAAATGTGCAGCCCTGCCCCTAACCCAGCACCAAGTTCAGATCTGGCATGTGACTTCCAGAGAGCCCTGGCAGCTCCCTACAGTCTGCTTTTTGTTTTGCTCTTGAATACGGGGCAAGAACAAAGATCTCAATGTGCAATATTGCCACTCTCACAGTTCTGGAGGTAACATCAACGTTCATGACTTTTGCATCTTACCGAACCACCCCGTTCTGATTCAACCACAAAGCCCTAGTGTCTGTCTGCCATGAAGCCAACTGCCTGAACTGGTTTGCAAATTTAAAAGTAACATTTGGAAGATAATACACATTTCTCTCAGAATGGAAAATATGCTGAAACACTGGACTTAACAAAAAGACTCTGAATATAGACTCATTTTAAAATTGTAGTATCAGGACGGCGCCTCTGGCTCAATGAGTAGGGCTCCCACCCCATATACTGAGGGAGGCGGGTTCAAACCCAGCCCTGGCCAAACTGCAACAAAAAAAGAAAAAAACAGCGGGGTGTTGTGGGGGCGCCTATAGTCCCAGCTACTCGTGAGGCTGACGCAAGAGAATCGCCTAAGCCCAAGAGCTGGAGGTTGCTGTGAGCTGTAAATAAATAAAATTATAATATCGACTAAATATTACACATGCTATTTTTCAGCCAAAAGCGTTTCCTTCAAATTTTCAGTTAGCCGTTCCTACTATGCCAGAGTGATCCGTTTGGTACCTTTTCTTTTCTTTTTCTAATAGAGCCACTCAGTCTATGCTATTCTTCCTTTTAACCAACTGACCTTTTCTTTTAAGAGATACGGTGGTAAGGAATACCATGCCATACCTTTGCCCTGAGGCAGCTCTTACCTTTCCCCCACCAGGGACACAGGTGGCACCTTCCCCTATAGGCAGCGTTCTAACCAACAGACATTTTAGTAGTTGAAGAGCTAATGGGGACCAGAGCTGGCAAGGACGATGAAACGCTGTTATTAAAACTTTGTGTAATACTTCTCAAAGTATTCGCAAAGTGCTTTACAATTACCCTACTCTCGTTAAGTCAAACGCCACCAGCAAAGCAGCAGCCAAGTCAATTCACACGCTCTCCCAGCTCTTATTAATAATACGCCTCATGAAATAATTTTTGTGCGTCTGTAAAAAAGGTCCCAGTAAACTTTAATGGTTTTTTCCTAGGGCCTCTTAGATGAGCTCAGACAGCCTGATCTCAGGCTGCAGCGGCTCGGGGTGGGAGTGACCCCAGACAGCAGATTAGCAAAACTGAGCAATGAGTTAGTAAGTAGCAGTTCAGCCGAGCTGCTCGGCTGAAGGTTCGAAACATCTCATCCAAACCAGGGCAGTCCCACCCTGCCATCGCTCAAAAGATAAGGCATTGCCTGGCCCAAACCCGGAGGCCAACATACAGATGACCTTCCCAGGCCAGGGCAGGTGTCTTGAGATACGGGATGACTAGAGTTCAGGCCTCCCTGGAGGGCACACCCGCCGCTCCGAGAGTTCTGGGCTGTGGGATGCTGCTGCTCGGCCCAGTTCAGGGAGGCGCCCAGTCCCCACGTGAGTAACCAGGGGACCGTCCTGCTACTCTCCTTAGGGGATTGGGGGTGGGGGCCCGCAGGTTGGACGCGGCTCACACCAGATACCAGCGCCCTTTCCTCCGCACTCTCAGGCTCCCCGGCCCGCACCGCCCTGCCCGCCCGCTGGCCGCTCCCCGCCGCTCACCTGCGTGAAGTACAAGTTCATGAGCGTGAGCGTGAAGAACTGGAGGCACACCGGGAAGCAGTAGAGCAGCCAGAAGACGAAGGGGCTGAGCGAATTGGCCGCCACGAAGTCTCTGAAGTAGAAGGAGAAGAGGACGGTCCGCAGGGAGGCCCAGAGCAGGCAGAGGAAGAGGAAGACGCTCTGGTAGCTGAGGCGCTTGTGGCCGTAGCGCAGCACCAGCCAGAGCTGCGCGTAGATGAAGACGAAGAGCAGCGCGTAGAACACGGTGTAGGCGACCGTGAGGCCGAGCTTCACGTAGGGGGGCACGGCCGGGGTCAGCGTGGGCTGCAGCGAGTCGTTGCGGACCGGGTCCCACGGCGGGGCCGCCATCGCGCCAGGGGACGCTGCGGCCTCATCGGGGCTCGCGGGGGTCCCCGCGCATCCCGCAGACCGGAGAGGGGAAAACAAGCCGCACTTCCTCCCCCGGCGCCACATGATTCACTGGGGCGGCCTTTGTCTGCCTTTGGCGACGCCACGCCCGCCGCCCCCGCGCGCCCGTCGGACCGGAGCGCCCCCGCCCGCCGCCCGCGCGCCCCCGCCCGCCCGCGCGCTCCCGCCTCGCCCGCGCGCCTCCGCCCGCCGCGCGCTCCCCCCCGCCTCTCCCCGCCGCCCGCGCGCCCCGACCCGTCCCTCCGGCGCCGCAGCGCGCGCCCGCCGCACCGACCCCCGCACCGCACGGCCCGGGACTGCGCGCCCCCAGCCCCCCGCGTTCTGCCGCCGAATGCTTTGTTTTGCAGAACAAATTCTCTTTTTCCAAGTTCTCTTTTTCCTTTAAAAATAAGACTTACGACTCTGTGGCTATGAACTGGCCGGCGTCTGGGGGAATGTTTATTTCTAAATCCAGAGATGCCAAAGACGGGGTTTGTGGTTTTGAGGTCAAGTTTGTACGCTCAAATAAGCAAACGACTGTGCCCGCGACCGCCGCCTGCGTCTCGTAGGAAGCCGAGGTCCCCGCCGTGCGTCCGGCGCCCCCTCCCAGCGACGCGGCGAGTGGAGACGGCGAAGGCGGGCGGCGCGTCCCACCCGTCCCGTTCCGTCCCGACCCGACCCGTCCCGTCCCGTCCGGTCCCGACCCGTCCCGTCCCGACCCGACCCGACCCGACCCGTGCCGTCCCGTCCCGTCCCGTCCCGACCCGACCCGACCCGACCCGACCCGTGCCGTCCCGTCCCGACCCGACCCGACCTGTCCCGTCCCGTCCCGTCCGGTCCCGACCCGTCCCGTCCCGACCCGACCCGACCCGTCCCGTCCCGTCCGGTCCCGACCCGACCCGTCCCGTGCCGTCCCGTCCGGTCCCGACCCGACCCCGCCCGTCGGGGCCCCTCCGGTGCCGGCCCCACCGGGGCCGAGCCGCCCGGAGGCGACCCGAGGGGCCGCGGGGGGGGCGGGCCGGGGGCGGCGGGGCCCTGC
>CAUYRH010161621.1:0-55490 GCA_963574655.1 Perodicticus potto
GTTCTCCTTAGCAAAGTATCTCTAGAATGGAAGAAAAAGTATCCAATGTATACATCCCTAATATGAGGCAAATTTATATCTTTATAGTGAAGGCTACAACCCATTTATTGCATGGGATGATGGGGAAAGGGGAGAGGGAGGCAAGGGGAGGGAGAGGGTGGGGGGAGAGAGGATAAAGGGCAGGATCACACCAGTGGTATATATTTGAATGGTCAGGAGAAAACTTCTAAATACGGATCAAAAATATTCTCACATGGTAATGAGAAAGTCTCTTGAATGTTATCGCAGTCAGGTTGATGAAAATATCTCCGATTGTATCTGAAGCCCACACACTGTACCCCATGATTGAATTATTGTACACAGCTATGATTCCATAAAAAAAATAAAAATAAAAAAAAAATAAAGGTGTCACTCACCCTTCATCTAGATATTATGTATGCTTTGCACAAATTTCTCCCATAAGTTTTGAATTAATTTTGAAAATTATACTTTTGTAATGAATAAAAGAACAACTAATCTATTTTTCTTCTAGGTAAGTAAGGAGAGTGGAAAAGGGCTGAGGATGGAAAGAGAAAGAAAGAAACTGCTCTATTTCTGGGCTTTCTCTTTAGTTCCACTAATTTGTTTTACCTATATTTATGCAGTTATATTTCCAGCATATCTGTTTTTTGCTTATTTGTTTGTTTTTGCTAGTTTAGAGAAATTGACGTTTGCATTTCATTGAATTTTTTTCATCCCAGAATATGATAATTCCACTTCTTGAAGTCAGGGATCAGCGAACTACAACCTATGGGCCAAATCGGGCCACTCCATTCATTTAATGTACCGTCCCTGGCTGCTTTCATACAACTGCAGGTGAGTGCTGGCAGATTGTGTAGCTGTGACAGAGACTCTATGAAACACAAAGTCCAAAATATTTATTATCTGAACCTCTGTAGAAAAAGTTAGCTGGTTTATGTCCTTGAATAAAATGTTATGGTTTTACTTATTAGTACCTTTCTTGTTGAATTATTTCTAGATGTTTTCTAGTGTTTGTTACCATGGACTTGTTGCAATAGAGTATTTTCCCTGTATCTGTTTCTCACTGATTATTGGTATTAACACTGGAGAAGAAAAGTAATACATACTATGTTTACTTTGTGTCAGGGCCCATCCCAAGTACTTTCTACAATGCTTGTATAGCAACTCAATGAGTTCTCACAACAAAGCCCACCCCAGACGTGCACACAGCCTTCCACTGGCTCCCCCAGCTCCTCCCTGTGGTTTCTGGTCAGACTTCTCTCTCATCTTCCATTTCCCCTTCTAGGCCTTCATTCCCCCAGCTTCTCCTGCAATTCTGTGAGGCCTTATTTGAAGTCACTTTCTTGCAGTGCTTCCCTAATTATATCCCAACTTCCACACTTTTCTTTCTTTTTTTTTCAGTCTTCTTCCTCTATCTTCTTGGTCTTTTTCTGACCTTTAAGTGGAATGCTTAGCCCATTTGTTTCCAGCCCTTCTTGCTTCAATAAATGTTTTAAAGCTGCACAGTTCCCTATAAGCATTACTTTAGCTATATCCCACAAATTTTGACATTTAGTCCTTTAATTTTTCTTCAGTTCTAAGTATTTGTGATTCCTTTCTGATGTTATTTTTAACACTAGGTTGTATATTAACAGTGGAAGAACATAGCTTATATGACACATTACCATTTAAATCACGTTAGTATCTACTGGTTTCTTTATGATTTCTATTTCTTCTTGTACCAATTTTGGCATTTTACATTTTTTCCCCCAAACTGTCTTCATCTTATCCAGATTTTCAAATTAATTAGTTTAATGTTATTAGCATAATATAATGGTTACGAACAATTGCATTGTTGAGTGAATGGCACAAGTTACTTAGCTTGTGTGTGCTGCAGTTTCCTCAGTTGCAAATGGAAACAATAATAGACCTATTTTAGAAATTTTGTGAAGGATTCAAATTATTTAGAACTGTCCCTTGCATAGCCTAAGCACTTACCTCATAGTTATGATGCTCCTTTTATCATTATTGCTTGTTCCTTGGATTGCATCAAGGCTTCCTTTGTACATAGTCAGACTTTGTAAATATTCAACGAATGTGCAAAAAACGGGTGCTTGGAATTGCTGAGCTGATTGCCCAACCATATTAATTGCATTGTTTATAGATTCTGTATTTCTGCTATATTTTCCCACCTCATTCCTAGAAAATTGTGTCAAAAATCTACAACTACAACAGTTGATTCTTCTATTCCTCCCCATATTTGTTTTATCATGTATTTTGAGGTTATTTTGTTAGTTATCAAATTTCATATTTTTTTAATTCACCTTGATTTATTGTTCCTTTTATTGGAATATGAATTTTTTCTTCATCCTTTGTAATTATTTTCCTGAATCTATTTCATCACATATTAAGATAGTTAACAACTCATCTTCTCTTGGCTTTCATTTCTTTATTTCTTGTTATATTTTATTTTTTTTTCTGGTTTCTATATCCTTTTAAGTTGTGTCTTTTGGATAATGTCTTACTGAATGATTTTTAAAAGTTTTTGTATCAAAACTAATAGGCTTTATCTTTTAATTGTTGAGTTTATTCTTCTAAATATGTCACATTCATTGCAATTATGATGATATTACTACCATCCTTTCACACCATTTCACATATTCTCTTTGCTACATTTATTTTCTTTTTTCCCTTCATTAGCTTCTAGTGAAGAGAACAAAAGTGGTGTTTTTTTTTTCCTAATGGTTTAAGCTGTATTATGTTCCCTTTTTATAAAGGTTGTCTTCTACCTTGGATTCATACTTAATGTTTCTTTTTTATCCCTTTTTTAAATTTTTATTAAATCATAATTGTGTATACTTAATGTTTCTAAAACTTACCAGTCTCTATATTTTTCTTTCAATTAGGTAAGAGCTCTGGAATGCTGTCACATTTCTGTGACCATCCTCATCCATCTCCAACAAGGTCTGGAATTTTCATTCTAGGTTCTATTAGGGATATCTATGTTTGAACCGAAGACAATGGCCTAGACAAAGGCTATACCTCCTCCTCACTTTCCCTTTCTACCACTGGACACTATATAGGTATCCCAGCTGCGACTGAGCAAAAACATTGCTCTAGGGCAGTGGTTCTCAACCTTCTTAATGCCTCCTAATGCTGCAATCCTTTCATACAGTTAGTTCCTTATGTTGTGGTGACCCCCAATCATAAAATTATTTTCGTTGCTACTTCATAACTATAATTTTGCTACTGTTATGAATAGTAATGTAAATATCTGATATGCAGGACGTATTTTCATTGTTAGAAAGGGGCCATGACCCACAGGTTGAGAACCACTGCTCTAGGGGATGGCAGAGCAATGTGATGAAAGGAATTAAGGCCGCTGACATAAACAGTGTATAGCATATATAATATAGTGTATGCACAAATTACCTGTGTTTATATGTATGCATAATATACATATAATGTATGATGTGTATAATATTAATATATAGAATCAGCAGTTCCTGAAGCATGTTCTTCAAACTGTTGGAGGTTCCTAAAAGCCTTTCTAAGTGGGGGAGAAGCAAGAAAAAAACTCTTTTTACATTAATACTAAAATATTATTTGCATTTTTCCTTCTGTTGATATTTGCACTACTGTGCAAAAGAAATAGTAGGTAAAACTGTTCAGCAAGAATCACTGAACTGTACCCATTAATAGTCTTCACAGCCACACACTTGCAGCAAAACAAACTGCTTCTTTTACCTAAGAATGTCT
Source organism: Perodicticus potto (assembly GCA_963574655.1). Lineage (NCBI taxonomy): Eukaryota > Metazoa > Chordata > Mammalia > Primates > Lorisidae > Perodicticus > Perodicticus potto. The sequence goes on from CAUYRH010161621.1 coordinate 3,760, forward strand.
TGATAAAATAGCAAAAATAATTAATTATATTAAAATTCAGAACTTGAGCACATATTTATAATGTGCTTTGTGATGAAATGCAAAATGTGCAGAAAGTATTTCTGCTGTGTTTGAAGGCAAGATGGTTGTCGCAAGAAAAAATAAATATACACACAATTTTTATCTAAAAGAACATCTCATAGACAACCTACAGCTATTTAGACGTAGGTATTTGCCAAACATTTCTCACGAATGAACAAAATTACTTTATAAGTTCTAGGAAAATAACTGACTATGTTTATGTTACAGTTAAAAATCCAACTTTTGTACAAAGTTAGAATTTGAAAACAATAACATGAGTTTGACCCCTTTCTAATATTTAAAGGCTTTACTGATAAAAATTTTGTTAATACAAATGAATTTAGTTTTGAAAATAATGGAAAACACCATTTATCAATACATGAAAGAACTGTAAACTCAATAAATCAATATTTTTCAAATTAACAATATATGATATTACAAAATCATATATGGGTTTTCAAAGTACACAGAGATTAATAGATTTTAATGTAACTGAGTATGAAAGTATTTATATAGTTTCAGATCTCACATTGCAGCTATTAACATATTATTAAGGAATAATATTCACAATATCTGGAAAGGCTATGAAAATATTAACTTATTTCCAGCTACATACATGTATGAGGCTATGTGTCCAAGGCTCACTTTTCTTCTCATGCTTCAATAAAAGTTAATACATCACAGAGAGAGTACATAAAAAAGGAGAATATACTTTTTCTTTTACTAAGCCAGACACTGAAAAGATTTACAAAAATGAAACCATAATAAGATACCATCTCACCACAGTTAAAATGGCTATGATCAAAAAGACAGAAAAATAACAAATGCTGGTGAAAATGGAGAAAAGAGGGAATGCAATTCACTCTTGGTAGGAATGTAAATTAGTACAGCCTCCATGAAAAAGTGTATGGGGGGATCTTCAAAAAGCTAAAAATCGAAATATTATATGATCCACTGCTGGATATGTATCCTAAAGGAAATAAATTAGTATTTCAAAGAAATATATGCACTTTCATATTTATTGCAGCATTATTCACAGTAGCCAAGGATGAAACCAACCTAGGTGTCCATCAGTGCATGAATGGATAAAAGAAAAGTATGTGTACACAGTGACATATTATTCAGATATAAAAGCAATGTGGATGGAACTGGACATTATGTTAAATGCAATAAGTTAGGCACAGAAAGACAAATATCACATACTCTCACTCATTGTGGGAGCTAAAATCTTGATGTTATAGAAGTAGAAGGTAGAATGATAAGTCATCAGAGGCTGGGGAGGGAAACGGGAGGGAAGAATGAAGAGAGGTTGGTTAATGTATGCGTAAATAGAGTTAATAGGAGGAATAAATTCTCATTATTGATAGCACAGAAGGATGACTATAGCTAACAATCATTTACTGTATATTTCAAAATAACCAGAAGAGAAGATTTGGAATGTTTCCAACACAAGGAAATGCTAAATGTTTGAGATTATGGATATCTTACTTATTCTAGGTTTTGACTGTTATACATTGCATGCCTATATTAAAAAGTTACATAAGCTCTGTAAATATGAAGAATTATTGTGTATCAATAATAAAGTATTTACCAAAAATGATCTTAAAAGAATGTAAAATATCATTCTAATTTTCTAGCTTTTGAAAATATTTCTCTCAAAATATATTATTTTCTAATATGTAATGAGTTTATTATTTTAAATAAATTAATAAATAAAAATATTTTAAATTCTTAGTTTGAATTAATAATATAACAAATATAGATATATTTAACCTACATGTTCTAATATATACCCTATACATAACCAATGTGCTATGACCCATATATGCAAAAGTTATTTTGGGACCTCTTTAAGAGTGTAAAGGAGTCTGGAGACAAAAGACATTGAGAATCATCGATATATATATATAGAGAGAGAGATTTTCCAACCCTTGAAATTAATAATATATGAGGTCAGACAATTAAGTTCACAAACTCATCATAGGAAAGTGCTACATATCTCATTGCTGAATATCACTATGGTCACATTTAAAATATTCCCCATCAGAAGCTATGCACTAATGCCAGCTCCTTTCAAAGAAATTTTGGAAGTCTTTTTCTGGAATGGCCATCAGAGCTGTCACCAGATTATCCCTGATGTACTGAATGTAATCAAAATGTCTTCCTTTCAATATTTCCTTTATTTTCATGTAAAGACAAAGTCGATGGGGGGCAGATCAGGTGAGTAGGGAGGGTGTTCCAATACAGTCATTTGTTTACTGACTAAAAACTCCCTCACAGACAGTGCTGTGTGAGCTGGTATGTTTTCGTGATGCAAGAACCATGAGCTATTGGCCAAGATTTTCAGTTAAGATTTTCCTAACTAGTTCTCTGTCACTGCTTACCTGGTCTGCTATGCTTTTCACAGTCAGATGATTTTGATGCACAATTTGACAAATTTTTGCAATGTTTTTGTCAGTTCTGCTAGTTACTGGCCTCCCTGACTTCTTTTCATCAGTGATACTTTCTCTCCCCTCAGAAAAACATTTAGTCCATTTTTACTCTGCCATTTTTTTTCATGGCATTATCCCCATGAAGTGTTAAAGCAGTTTAAAACTTTGAGTTGTTTATATCCTATAGAGAACTTATCATTAGGTTTTGTTTCTTAACCTAGACAGACTATCTCTGTCTTTTAATAAAGGCATTCAATTTGTTTTCATTTAGTATAATAACTGATACATTGATTTTCCATTTCTTAGTACTATATGCTATTTATTTTACTTTGATATTGTTATTTTTATCATGTGATTTAAAGAGGATGGATAGAAATATAAGATATTAAATAAGGAGAATCTTGGAATTTACAAAGTAAATGAATATCTTATAGCAGTTATGTCAAGTAAAATAATGAACCAATTTTCAAAATAAATGTGTGATTTTTGCTTCTGTGGGAGAAAATGTCTTCCAAGTTTGCCTTGATATCAAAATACTATCTTACCTGAGGTGAAAATATTGGCCATCATAATGTTGACCAAGAGTTATTCTGTGTATGGACAATGTTTCAATTAATTCCCACAGCTAATTTATGTGATAGATGCTATAGTAGCCTCTTTAAAATGTACAAAAACTGAAGCTCTGTGATATGACTTTCTCATAGTCATAATCTGTGTTTTTGATTAAAGATTCAGTTTCTAGTACTAAGGTTAGAGGTAGAGGATTTAAAAAATGCCTTTTTCCAGAGACCTACACTGGAAAAGAATGCAAATAAGCTTCTTTGCCACTTCCTACCCCTGATTCCATGGAAGAAAGATGGAGAGGATGCTCAATGGAAGATAAGAGTTAAAAACTACAGAGCTTCATACCTTTAAGCAGGTTGATATGTGCTAGTAGAGAGAAGGATGTGGGAAGGCTTTCAATAGCCCACTAATCATTAAAGAAATTAGGTCTAACTAATTTTCCTGGACAGAAAAGAAAAAAGCACTATCATAAGTGGATTTGAACAGGTGTCACAGTGGTTATACAGTCTGAGAAATTTTAATCTAGCTTTTAATATAATTTAATAAATGCCATCTTCTAACAACTGCTCATATGTTGGCTCTTTCCCAGCCAGTCCCTTCCTGTGTGTAGCACTCATTTTCTCTCTGGGACTATCAACAGACACAAAGCCTCTTAGATGCCTTTCCACATTAATGAACAGAAATCTAGCCAGTTCAACACCCTTGCTTTTCTACAGGACTATAATTTTTCTTTTTTAATTTTTTAAAGCTATATAGCTGTGCTTTAATTTCAACAGTATTCCCCCAAAAGTTAAAAAAGTAACCTTGGAACTATGGAATCTACAATCACTTACTGAAAATCTAAGAGATCATCAAATCTTATCACTTTACAATACGGATGAAGTCCTGAGACCCAGGAAAGGGGATTGGAGTAGACCCCAATGATATTCTGCTGAAGGGATTCAATTTTTCTTGGTAGCTGTTTGTCCTTGGTACTTTAGAGAACTTCCTTTGAGCCCCAGAGCACTTACCTTTTACAAAGATCCTGAAGAGCTTGATTGCTAAGCTATCTAAATTCCCCCACCATCCAGCCCCCACCCAGACTAGAACATCTACTCAAGTGAGTTGATGTTCTGCCATTGACTTCTCTGAGGAACACAGGAAAGAATTTTATAATATTTACTACTGTTTATGATAGCTAAATCACCAAAAACAATGTTCACCATATTATTCAGTATCCCCTTTGTGAGGACTCTAATTTTTCTTAGACCTCAATGGCCATAAAACTCTTCGCTTCTCTCAAGCAATTCGGAGGCCTATTTATAATGAGGCCAGAAAAAAAATCATATTACTTGTATATCTTTGTTTTATTTTGGTCATTAGGAAGCTCATGGCAAATTTACACTCCATACCCACTAACCATGCTGTACCTTATGATATATCTGCCACTAACTTGTCTGTCTTTAGCATTACAGTTTGCCTCTGCCTTAGAATATTCATTTTTATATCTTATGATACTCATGTATACTATTTTTACTCCTTCAAAACCAAGATGAAATAAAGTGCTAAAGAAACTAAGAAGCTAACAATAGTTCCTTCTGTAGCTAGAAAATATATTTACTTAAGGAAAAAATGTTCTGCAAATACTAGTTTAGAAGTGTTATATACTGCATCTTCCTCATATTACAATAAGCTTTGGACAAAGATTCTACTGATTATTTGTAAATAATTTATGATAATAACTGCATTTTTCTAAAAAATATCTCCATGGGGACTCTATATGACACAGAGACTTTTTGTATTCAAAGCATTGTAATATAATTTTCCTCTGGATTTAAAAGAGAAGGAAAATTTATAGAAAACATATGTAATGAAATAATAGATTAAAACTGCCAAACTCTGGGGAAAGAGAGATATGCATATCCAAATCCAGGAAGCTCAAAAGTTCCCAAATAGATTCAACCTAAAAAGGTCCTCTCTGAGCCATCTTATAGTCAGTCAAAAAGACAAAGAAAGAATTCTAAAAACATAGAATATGTTGACATATTCTTGACATAAACTTGACATATGTGTCAAGTCACATATAAGTTTATTCCCATCAGAATAACAGCAGACTTCTCAGAAGAAACCTTACAGGCTAAGACAGAAAGAGATGAAATAGTCAAACTCCTGAAAAAAAAAAAAAATAAAGAAAAAAAAAATCCCCAAACCCTGGCAGCCAAGAATACTAAACCCAGCAAAGCTATTTTTCAGAAATGAAGAAGTAATGTCTTTCTCAGACAAGCAAAAACTGAGGGAATTCATTACCTCTAGACTGGCCTTATAAGAAATGCTTAAGGGAATACTATGTGGACACAAAAACTATCATGCATGTAGACACATGAAAGCATAAAATTCCTTGATAAAGCAGATACAGATATGAGAAAGAGAAAGGACTCAAACTTATCACCACAGAAAAACCACTAAATCACAAAAATATACAAGAGATAAACAAAGGAACAACTAATATGCAAAACAACCAGAAAATAATTAAAGAAATGACAGGAATTATTCTCATCTATCAATAATAACCATGAATGTCAATGGTTTGCATTCTTTAAGAGATATAGACTGACTGAATGCATAAAAAAAAATGAAACTTAACTATATGTTTTCTATAAGAAACTCTCTTCATCTATGAAAACACAATAGACTAAAGTGGAGGGATGAGAAAAGATATTCCATGCAAATGGAAACCCAAGAAAGAGTAGCTATACTTATATTAGATAAAATAGACTTCAAGTCAAAAACTATAAGAAGAGACAAAGACCTTTATATAATGATAAAGGATAAAGAGATTGATTTAGCAAGAGGACATAATAATCATAGATATATATCCACCCAACAACACAGCACCCAGGTAAATAAAGCAAATATTATTAAATCCTAACTGAGAGATAGAACCAAATAGTTGGAGACTTTAATACCCCCATCAGCATTGGAAAGATCATCTAGACAGAAAATCAGCAAAGAAACATCAGACTTCAGTTGCACTGTAGAACAAATGAACTAACAGATATATACAGAACTTTTCATCTAAATTGCTACATAATAAACATTCTTCTCATCAGAGCATGAAATTTTCCTCAGGATAGACCATATTTTAGACTAGAAATCAACAACAAGGGGAATTTTGCTAACTGTCCATATACATACATATTAAATAACATGATCCTAAATGACCTACAGGTCTACCAAAAAATTATAAAGGAGGTTTATAATTTCCTTGAAACAAATGAATATAAAAACATAACATATGAAAACTAACAGTATACAGTAAAAGCAGCATCAAGAAAGAAGCTCATAGCATTTACCCCTGCATCAAAAAATAGAAATTCTTAAAATAAACAACCTTATTATCCACAACAGGGGACTAGACAAGCAAGAATAAGCCACACCCCAAACTAGAAGAAAATAAATGATAAAGATAAGAGCAGAAATAAATAAAATCAAGACTAAACAAAAAGTACAAAAGATCTTTCCGAAAATATAAAATTAACAAACTATTAGACTGAGAAAAAAGAAAACCCAAGGAAATGCAATTTTCCTATTTTTTTAAAGAGTATTTTCTTTGTCATTAATGTGCTATATGTTTTTAACTTCTATTGCATTTACTACAATTTGTACTCACTAGGTTAAAATTCCTAGTAAATATTTGTGACATTTTTACCATTCTGGCCATAACAAGCTAAAAGTACCTTCATCCTAAATCATTAAGGGATTAGCACTTCCTTTAGAAAAGCATAGCTAATTGAAATTTAATCACCAGGGGACCTCTATTGTAAAGGTAGAAGAACACTTATGACCATTAGAGATATTTATTTGGCTAATCCTTCATTCTAAGAGGTATTCCAGATAGTAATAATGTTAGTGCACACTTAACTGGCACTGACTACACACAGTACACCATTCTGGGCACTTTACAAATATGAACTCATCTAATTTTCACAATAGCCCTATGAGGATTGTTATTAACTCAATTTTACACATGCAGAAACTGAGGTCCAAACAGACTAAAGAATTTGTTCTATATTTTTCTTTCTTATATGGGAAGGAGCTACAGGAAAGACAGTTGCAGAAAGCTTAAGCTGTTTTTAGTTATGGTGACACAGGAAGACATTGTAATTGCCATTATGGTTTCTGGTTCATAAATCCAGATTTAGGACCTAAGTTCTATCTTTTTACACTTAAGAGGTTAGGAGTGCCTACATTTGTCTTCTGTGTATTTCCTTGAGGGACCTCATAGGATGAAGAGAGTGGTCAAAGCCAGGATTAAGAGTTTGTAAGTCACTTGGCCAAATGTTTGTTGAATAAATTTACAAAGTGCTTACAGAAATCAGGAACAAGGATAGTGGGCAATGACTGCCACTATAGTAGTATTTACTATACAACAATGACGGGAGAGGATCATTAAGTCAAACTGCAGTTAACAAATCATTTTATCTGTCAAACTGCAGCATCAACAAATCATTTTATCTGTCTGTTTGGGGATGCTACAAAGTAAACAATCACAGTTCTTGTCTTTTGAGAATTTGCAAATTAAAAAATGCATGAACATCAGTACTGTGCAAGAAAATGAAGCAAAGAATGAATGAAAAGAAGACACAACTAATCCATGCTGTATTTCTGTTATGCCTGATGGTTGGGCAACCAGCAGGCCCTGCTCAACAAGGAGCCATAATAAGGCCAGAACCAAGGTCTCTGATAAAATAGGAGGTGAAGGAAAAACTGATCAAAACCACCTAGAACCAAGATGATGATGAAAAATAAATAACCTCAGATTTCTCTCACTACTCATTATACACTAGTTATAATGCACTGGAAGGCTAAAATTAAAAAAAAAAAACAAAAAACAAAAAACTCCTACCAGTGCCATGATAGTTTACCATTGTCCCTCCCAGAAGTTACCCAATATGGTTTAAAAAGGAGAGGAAGCCTCTTTTTTAGGAACTCCTCACCTCTTTCCCAGAAATCTTATGAATAATCCTCACTCCATTTAACATAGAATTAAATACAAAGTGTAAAATAAGAGGGAAGGACAAGATGGCCGACTGGAGGCAGCTTCTGACAGAGGCTCCTGTCCAAAAGGAAAGATAACCTCCAGAAACTGCCCAATAGAGCTGAAGATTGGGAGCCCAGCCAAAAGAGAGAGAAGTGATAACTGCAGGTCACCCCTGAGACAAGCTGCAACTTCCAGAAACCAACCTTCAGGCAGAAAAACTGAATTAAATGTTTCCGCCATTCTGAACTTCCAGGACTCCCTTCCCCCTTTACCTGACACACCAGAAGCCTGATCTCCGCTGAAACTGAGGGAGGAGGACTTGAGCAGCACCCACCCTCCCTATCTGCTGGACCAGGCGGCCCACCAGGTAAGAAACTCCAGGGCTGCACCTAGCCCCTGCCAGGCCCCAGGTCAGGGACGCCGCTGGGACCCCTGCCTGCCTCCAATCCATCCCCAAGTCCCGCCACCCACAGACACCAGGAAATCCACTCCACCCGGATCCCTGTGCAGCCCCAGTTGGCACTCAGCTGGGCCTTGGCCTGCCGCCAGCAGTAGCCAGGAACTCTGCTGGGACTCCTGGGTGGCCCCACTTGACACCCCACAGGGCCTGGGCACCCCACAAGCAGTGGTCAGGAAGTCCGCTGGGACTCCCACCGGGCTTCGGCCTGCCACCCAAGGGGACCACTGCCCAGCTCCGATCCTTGCCCCAGACCCACCGCTCTCCCTCCAGAGCCCTCCTCCCAGCCAGAGACTGCTGGAGGCATGGGCTCCCTTTGCAAAGGCCACCAGGTGCCCCATCCCATGCCCTCCTGCTTGATCTGGGTGTGCCACACTCCGGAGCTCTCCCGCACCCAGAACTCCCTGGGTGGGGCAGCCCCAGAGGAGCTACACAGGGTCACTCCCTACAAAGATCCAGCAACAACAGAGTGATCCTGCCAGGGTCTGATCTGGGAGAGAAACCTCCCCAACTCTGAGGACGGTCATAGGCAGCAGTGAAAAATAATCATGAGGTGGAATCAACAGAAAAACTCTGGCAACATGAATAATCAGAGTAGATCAACACCCCCAAGGAATGACAAGGTAGATACAGCACAAGATCCCTTTCATAAGCAAATGGCTGTGATGTCAGAAATCGAATTCAGAGTCTGGATAGCAAATAAGATCAGTGGAATGGAGGAAAAGATGGAATTAGAATTTCAGGCAGTAATCCAAAAGATGACTCAAAAGATGTCTCAAGAATTGAATGAATTCAAAGACAAAATGACCAAAGATTTTGACACTTTGAGATAAGAAGTTGCAGCCCTCAAAGATCTGAAAAATACAGTAGAATGCCTCAGTAACAGAATGGTGCAAGCTGAAGAAAGGATTTCTGACATGGAAGACAAAGCTTTGGAACACTCCCAAACTTCCAAAGAGGAAGAGAAATGGAAGGGAAAAACAGATCATTCTCTCAGACAGCTCTGGGATAACTCAAAGAAAACCAATATTCACCTTATAGGGATACCTGAAAACGATGAAGTGGTATCACAAGGCACAGAGTCTCTTCTTTATGAGATTATGAAAGAGAACTTTCCAGACATGCCAAGAGATTCTGAAATTCAGATAGCAAACAGTTTCAGAACCCCAGCACAACTCAACCCAAATAAGACATCCCCCAGGCACATCATAATTAACTTCACTAAAGTTAATATGAAGGAGAAAATTCTGAAAGCAGCCAGACGTAAGAAATCCATTACCTGCAAGGGGAAGAATATTAGAATAACTGCAGATCTCTCTGATCAAACCTTTCAAGCTAGAAGAGGATGGTCATCGACTTTCAATCTCCTAAAACAAAAGAACTTTCAACCCAGGATCCTGTACATAGCTAAACTGAGTTTCATTTATGCTGACATCCACATGTTGAAGAAATTTGCTCTAACTAAACCAGCTCTCCAAAATATTCTCAGACATATCCTCCATAATGACCAGCGTAATCCTCCACCACTAAAGTAAACTCACCCAGAAACTTTTTATCAAATTTCAACTTCCACAGTGATGGATTAAAAATGTCCACTGGACTTTCTAAAGATTTATCATTGTTTTCAATTAAGATGAATGGTTTAAATTGTCCTCTAAAGAGGCATAGGTTGGCTGACTAGATACAAAAACCCAGGCCAGATATCTACTGCATACAGGAATCTCATCTTACCTTAAAAGATAAATTTAGACTCAAGGTGAAGGGATAGTCATCTATATTCCAGGCAAATGGAAAACACATTTATCTAATCATTACTCTATAATAAATATTTAGTTCTGAACTATTAGGACATATTGAATAAACATTTAACAAATGTTATATGGATATGCTAATAATTTCAAATAAAGCATTTTTTCTGAAATTTATAAGTAATTTTTTTTGTTTTAAAGAAGTAAAATTTGCAGTTTTTAAGTAAATTTGTATTGCCTTTATACTCTGGTATGTTCACTTAGTTGGAACAATGTGATGTAATTTAATATTACTTCTGATAATCTGAGATGAGATTAATATAGTTAGAGCACAACTTATTTCTTTTTATTCAGAACCATAAAAAAAAAACCCAAATGCCTAGAAGCAACAAAAATTGAGGCACAAAAATGAGAATGATTTACGTCTTTAGCAAAGGTAAATGGATACTAGAAAACATAGACAGACATAGATAATAACAATACTATGATTTTTTCCTTACCAATACAGTATATATCTCATAATAAAGGGCATAAAACTAATGGTTTTCATATTGTGTTCATACCATTATGTCTAGTTACTGTGAAGGTTATTATAGTAAAAATGGTTCTGGTGCCATTTAACACCAATCTTTAAACATACTGAGACACCCAACTATCTAGGGCATGCAATTTTCAGAGGTGAGTGATGGTACAAGAATATTAGTGAAGATTACTAGATACAAAGAGCTTTTAATAAACACAATTGGTTTTAAGATGAATATAATAATGCATATTTCCAAGAGGAAATCATTTCAGCAGATGTTTTAGTTTGCTAGGGGTACCACAACAAAGTACTAAAGAATAAATGGTTTAACAACAGAAATTTATTTCCTCATAGTTCTGGAGGATGGAAATCCAAAATCAGGTAGTCAGCAGGGTTTGTTTTTTTAGAGAGACTCAACTCTCTTCCTGCCTTATAGATGGCCATCTGCTTACTACTTTCTTCTCTTGAAGGCACAGTCACATTGAATTAAATACAACCCTGATAACTTCATTCAGCCTTACTCATCTCTTTAAAGTACACATATTAAAGTATAGTAACATTCTGGGGCACTGGGAGTTAGGACGCCAACATTTGAATTTTGAGAAGACACAATTATGTCCATTAACAGCAGAGAATCAGTAACGAAGTAATGACTTTAACAAGTTGAGAGATGTTTATTTGCACAATATCACACACAGATGCAAGAAAATTGAATTAATTTCTGCCTAGGCATTGTGTACTCTATGAGATTAAGTCAGGCCCTGTGGGTATTTGAGACATTTGCTCATTTTAATTAGTCTGTTCTATTTTTAATTCCTCTATTTTAATTCAGTGTAAAGGTGTTCTTCTAGTATACCTGAATAATCACAGTGTGTGAGACAGCATCTTTTGGCCTCATTTTTTTTTAAATAAATGAAGCTTACATGGCTAGTGTTTTGCATATTCAGCAAAGAAAACTATGAAGAAAATTTGGCAGTATGCTTTGGGAAAACCAGTATTTTCTCTACATGTCTGATTTCCTTAAGCACTAAGTTTGATATTTGATATTTCTGATATTTCACTTCGACATCTTTTATTTTATTTTTATTGTGAAGGCACATCCTTATTCTTTCCAATGCATGTTTTAGTTTATGATTATATTTCAAAAAATTTTAAAGCAATTTTTGGAAACCATGGATAAGTAAAAAGTGCATGTTATTTTTGAATATGAATTCTGTAGTGGAACCAATGCAGCACAGACACCTTAAAATATCAACAAAGTGTTTGGAAGGATACAGCTAAAGAATGCACAGTATTTGATAGTTTGAGAAGTTTTATTCTGGTGATTTGAGTCTTAAAAATGAACCACATGGTTCATTTGAGATCTCACCTTGAGATCAAGTGAGATATGACGAGCGGAAGGCTATAGTGGATGCAAATCCATCCCAACCTACATGAATTAGCAGCATAGTTAGACGTTATTCCACTGACAACATTGGACCATTTGAAACAAATTGCCAAGGTAAAGGTGTTGGGTGGATGGGTTCCACAGGAATTAAACAAGTATCAGAAGAGAAATCATCTCCAAGCTTGCCTGTCATGACACAAAGGTGAACCATTTCTACATTGTATTGTTACATATCATAAAAAGTGGGTTTTTTTTGACAACTGAAAACTTTCAACACAATGGTTAGGTAAAGATGATGTGCTAAAATCACAGTCCAAAACCGAATATTCATCACAGAAAGCCAATGGTGTCTAGTAGTCCAGTGCTGGTATTATCCAGTACAGTTTCATGATTCTTGGTCAATCAATTACAGTGGATGGCTACAGCCACCAACTGCATGAAAGAATGGGGATGCTTGTGATTAAGCAACTGATTGTCAACAGAGATGGGTCAATCCTCTTGTCACAAGATGTCACACAAAACAGAGCTGCTTAAACTATAGAAGCTGGCCTTGGAAATTCACCAGACCTTGCACCAACTGACTACCATTTCTTCCAGACTTTGGACCACTTCTTGCAAGGAGAAACATTTCATTTTCAACAAGCTGTGAGAACACCTGTTACGATGTCATCACCATTTTCTCCCTAGGCTTCTTTGCTGCTGGCATACACAAGCTATCATTAAGATGAAAAAATTGCATTGATGGTTTAGGCACATACTTTGATTGAAAGTACCGTTTCTTGTTTAAGATATAAAAAACTAAATTTTGGTTCAAAATTGGGTATTTCATATTTAATAGTATTCACCATTATTAGTTCAAGGAGTCCATATTATCTTGGCCAAAAAAGAGGAATGTTAAGGAGACACTTGTTGCTTACTCATATCTGTTGGGTATGAGGTTATGTTCATTAGATAGTCTTCTATTTACCCTAGAACTTTTATCTCAATTATAATCAACATATATTCTGGAGCTCATGATTTGCTGCCAGTGCAGATTACATGTCTAGGGAAGTAAGCTCTTGATAGTACAAGCTTTTTCTTTCTAAAGGGAAACTGAGCCCACAAATAGTCAATGTAAAATATAAACTCTCGAGGGACTAATCATTTTTCCATGAAGTAAAAAGGAACTCAATATGACTGTCAAAATACATAACTGAAATAATTTAAATAATGAAAAGGAAAATTTGCATAACATGATTTCAAAGAAAGAAGAGCCAGCATTAATAATGATAAGCAATAAAATTGATTTGGAATTTTTTCATTTTTTACTCAATCTTTAAAATTTTATATTAAATAATATTTAATTGCCCATTGTATTAATGAGTAACATTTTATTTTAACCAAAATATTTATGTTTTATTCACTATGCAAGAATTTTTATATGATTATGTGAAAAATAATATGTGTAACATAACATTTTATGAAAAGCAATGATAAATGACTGAAGTATACAAATACATACATATATACACATACACATATACACACGTCTACGTGTGTATATGTGTATTAAAACATATTTTCTATGCATATTAGAATAAGCTATGGTAGAATGCAGGAAAATTTGGAACTGGAAACAAGAAATAATTGAGGTTAGTTTAGAAGACATCCTTTTTCAAGCCAGGAATCAGCATGTGATTTTTGTTCTCTAGGCCCTGTATAATTCCCATCATGACACAGTTAAAGGTACAAATGGGCTCCAGAGCGGAGTACATGTAGGATTGCTTTATTTTTTGCATTTACTATAGATAATTTATTTAGGAGTTTAGAGAAAATATGTCAGCTGTTTATGTTTCTCATTTTATTGGGATGTGTGCTCCAGTTTAATTATATGGAAAATCTTATTTAAAATTAAACCATTAGTAACTATGCACATAGTATTCAAAAATTTTATTGATAATGTGATATGCTCACATAATCCTCAAAGTTTATAATAATGATATTTCAACCTTCCTTTTACCAATCGCTATTATTTAGAACATAAAAATTCCTTAGACTGATTTCAATTTCATTTTCCATGTTTCATCTAATCTACTGGGAAATGAAACAAATGAGTTTGTGGAAAAAGAGGGCAAAGATTTAATTAATAGGTTCCTCCTTTTGTACAACATCTAAAAATTCTAAACTAATCTTATGTGTTTCTCTTTGAATAGGCTTGGTGGTACCAAACAGGCTGTTAGAAGAGAATAAAATTTTTAATATTAAGAAAACCTAATATAAATAAGAAAAATATTTTTTAAATTAAAAATAACTGCATGCAGAATTGAGTTAAAGTGGATTATATTTTTAAAGTGTCTGAAAAGAAATGTGCTACTTTAAATCATGGGAGAAAGTGAGTTACTGAATATATATGAATAATTTAATCTAAATGAACAAGGAAACATTTGTCTGGAGTTTTGTCCAAACTGTAAAGTATTCTCAAAGAAATATGATGTAAAAAATATTAAAAGTGCCTATATATTTTTGATTACATACATGTTATTATAATGGATGGTATTTATTGTTAAACTATGAAGTATCAAATATTTTACTATGCTTTGTAAATTAAATAAGTTAAATTAATGATATGGATTTACATAGTGATATTAAAAAGAGATGCTAAAAAGCAGATAATAAATGAAAATTATTTCCTGTAGTTATATGTTAATAAATTAGTATATATTAAGGTGGATGTGGATAGAAAATATTCTATTATTTTATTATGCTAAGAATATTTTTACTATTATAAGAACAATACAGTATTCTAGTATTCAAAAATATTTCTGAGAAGAGATAAAATCTCATGGACTGCTCAAATGATAAAATGAAGGAAATTGTTTCAAGAGTTTATATGGGTAGCTTTTAAAAAGGGTTACATAGTTTTATGATCAATAAAATCTCTAGTTAGATATAATGAAAGTGAGGCAAAGGCTATGAAATATTATGTTTTGATATTTTAATAGCATCAGGTCAGGAAAGAAGTTCATTTCATTCTCGTATTGCCATATTCAGTTAAGTAGCTCCCTTGAAGAAAAATATGTTCAGAAAGTTCTGTTTATTTTTATGAACAACCAGCATGTTTTCTAAAATTAGAGGACTATCTTATTTCTCTCAAACCTATGAAATTAATTTAATTTTTTCATAGCAATTCCAATAGGGTAGAACTTGAAGAACCTAAGATTTTTAAAGGCACACACACGAAGGACAGCAAAGGAACGCTAGTCAGTACACTAAAGGTTAAATTTTTAACTTAACCTCATCATTACCTTTCATAATCACTCCCACATCCACATAATTATCATCTTTTCCACATTTGACTTGCTCATCTGTAAAGTAGATATTTCAACAGCTCTAGATTGAAGGCTATTCCCACCCTTTTTACAACAATTTATTCCATGCTCTTCTTTTGTATTTTACAAGTCTTGACTAGAAATAAATATGATACTGCTCACGGATTTTAATTATAGTTAGTTCAGTGACACAATGCATATGAACAAAGCAGCATAGAATATCTTCATGATGATGGGTGCCTTGTAAGAGACCAAGATAATTAGATACAGGTTCTTTATGTAGTTTGTGTATAACAGTAACATCAGTATATTATTGTATGGTCCCCAGTAATTCTTCTGTTTTTATTTTTAGTTTTAACATGAAAATAATTTGCTATTTACAGGGCTCTACTATCTGTTTATGCATGAATGGATCCACAGAGTTAACAAACATTATTAATGCTTCTATAAACCAATTTCCAATGCATATTTTTAGTCAGTTAAAGCAATCAGGATCTTCAGATGCAGTAGAAAATGTAGAAAAAACAAATAATGGATACTTCTTATAAGTGACCTATGTAGCAAAAAGGATATGCATGAATTTTATTCCATTATTTTCCCCACTGGGGAGATATAGAGATTTCAGATGACAATTTTATATTATCCTTTTTTAGTGTAAAGACAGAACTTAAGGAATAAGATTATTCTTTTCCCACCCTAGCCTACCTACATAGATAAGGAGAGAATTGTAATGGTGAAGTGTTATTAGAGAAGAAATATATTTGTGAAAACTAATAGCCTAACATTAAGAAATTGGTCAAAATAGTGAAAAACACTAATAAAACATAGCATGCTGAGATAACTTCAGATAGTGTTTAATACGATATGCTTAAAATAATGAGTGCAAAGAATCACAGAAAAGCAATATAACAACAAACATTTTCAAGGTTTCCATGAGCTAATGTATTAATGAATGATCAGGAGGATTTCACCTATTCAGAAAATCCCCTAAGGTAGAATACCTTATTCCAAAATATCATTAAATCACTGTATTATATTAAATACCATTCTCTTTATCATTTAATGCAGTTAGATAGTTCTAAAAGTCTTAAAAGCACCTTTGGAACCTTTGATTCCACTCCCATTTTATATATAGGTAAGATTCGAGATTTTGCTGTAAATCATGAAAGCAATAAAGTGATTTCAAAGCAGTGTTTCCCATTTTGATGCTCCCTTGACCATCTTGGCCTTTGCTATCTAGGGAAGCTTTCATCTTTCTGAAGTTTTTGGTACTATTAATGTGTAAATTTAAATTAAGTGCCTGGAATTTAAATTTATAAACAGAGTAACAAAGGGCATGAAAATAAATTTAATGACGTTGAAAAAGTCATAGAGAGGATGTCTTTAACATGTGAACTCCAATGGATCACCACCAGCTGATTCTGTGACCATGAATAAAGTTTTTAACTTGTTTTTGCTTCAGTTACCTCATCCACAATGTGAGTATTATAATGTCTGCCTCACCTGTTTGCTTAGCTTTATAAAAAGAAAGAATAATGGTTCAATGGAAAAAATTAGCTTTCATGCCTTCTAAAATATATTAGGGAAGAGACCTCATGAGTTTGTTTGTTTGTTTGTTTGTTTTAATTTCTTTGAACTACATTCCTGGTGCTGAAACATAAATGAATATTTGCTGAAAAAATGATTAAAACCTCAGCTTCCATTGGGCAGAGATACAAAAGTGTATAAAAATATATTCCCTACCTCCATGGAAATTATAGGTCAGAATATGTTAATAAAATGAGAAAGTACATTTCAGAAAGCTGAGAGACAGAGTGTGAATAACTAGACGTTCTTGCTCTTACAGCACTCACAGCACAGTGTGTGATTTCCCATAAATTACCTTCTTCTAAAATAAAACATGTCTCCATCAACCATCTCAGCATTAGTTGAAACAACGACTTTCTTACACCATGAAATATCATAAACCATGTTCCTAGTGTCCTGTAAAATTCAAGGGAAGAAATATAATCACTAAAGGGGCTGTAAGTATGTGATTCGGAAACAGAGGAATGCTTTAGTTGATTCAGTCTGAAAAACAGCCAAACTGGGGATTTCATTAAACACACAAGACATACTTATAAATTATTTTTATTTGAAATAAAAAGACATTATGTTCATATACATAAAGTGAGTTACCTTCTGAACTCTGCTAATTCTTCTTCTATCAAGATTAGGAATGAAATCAAAGCTAATTTTCTTACTGTATATTTTAAGTGTTTGCTTGTGTGTCTATAAAAGCACTAAATGTTTTCTCAGAGTTTCTCTTTTTTTTTTCCTAAGGTTATACCTAGAAAGCGTGTTTGTCTTCAATCATTGCTTTGAATTACATTATCAAACCTAAATAGTGTGGATTTATGATATTAAAACTAAAATAATGCTTAGCAATCATAATAAAATAAAACATGACCCTTATACAAGAATATATTTTCAAAGCAATAAAAGTAAAAAACATGAAATTCTCATTAACATTAATGAAAATGTCACTTTTTTTTGGCCAGAAGATCTCTTATTCTTTTCTTTTCTTTTCTTTTTTAGAGACAGAGTCTCATTTTATTGCCCTCAGTAGAATGCTGTGGTGTCACAGCTCAAGCATCCTCCAGCTCTTGGGCTTAGGCAATTCTCTTGCCTCAGCCTCCCGAGTAGCTGGGACTACAGGCGCCTGCCACAACACCCGGCTATTTTTGTTGTTGTTGTTGCAGTTTGTCTGGGGCCAGATTCGAACCTGCCACCCTCTGTATACGGGGCTGGCACCCTACCCACTGAGCCACAGGTGCCACCCTTTTATTCTTTTATTTTCAAAACTGAATATGTAAACAATTACAGCTTTTCTGATTCAGATATTTTTCTTCAGAAAATCTTTTATGCATTGTCATTTGTAGAATATTACAGTATGACTTCCTAAAACATACATGTTCACAAATGGTTCCCATTTATTAAAGTGGAAGTAAAAGCTCTCTACTAGATCACATTAAAACCACATGCAAATGACTGACACCTTACCAAGGGAAGGCCATTGATTGTGAATTTGTGTTTCTGCTCATTCTCTCTCTGGTAAGAAATGGCTGTTCTCAAGTTCTCATGGTGTTTCTCAAGTTTTTGTGTGGACTGTTCTTCCAATTCCAAAGCCCAGGCAAGACAACATGAGACATAATTGCTAATCTGAGACCTCAATGAATCACAGATGGAGAAAAAGTGAGATTACACATTTAAGCTTTGTTTTGTTTCAATAGGAAATGGAATAAAAATATATACTAAACTAATATATTCTCACTCTTTTCTTTAGTTGGAATAAACTGCATAACATTATGTTGTAAGTATGTTTAGGATCTGAAGAATTTCCCTTTTTATTTAAATCATCTTTCACAGAAAATAGAGCAATCACTACCTATTTTCATAGTTTTCATAAGCATTTTAATTTTTTATTTCAGAAAAATTCCAACTTAAAATCATCACATAGTGAATTTTGTAAATATAATTTAAAGTAAAGTGGAATTTTATTTTCCCAGATAAAAAGTTGATTGAATCAAGTATTAGCTTTCAAGTTTTCAAATTAACAGTTTACTTGAACAGCAAACTGCTCTTTCAATGAGGATACAGCTTTGCTGGCATTTTGAGTTTGCTCTGCTACATAGTAACTTGATAGCTTTCTTTTGGGAAATTGGTTTTGTAACAATTTATTTCTGGTTGTTTTCTCTCAATAAGGTTATTGAGCTTCATACTGAGTTCAATGTAAAATGTCTAAATCCTAACTGCAAGAAGTATTGGCCTATTGCTTCAGAATTCAGAGAAAAAGAAAAATAACGGATATTACACCACTGGAGTTAAAAGGAGAACTTTACTCAAACCTGTGACCATCCCTGTTTGTTTTATGATAGTCGATAATTTGGAAAGTGTTTATGAAGAACCTATTATAGAGCTAAAAATTATTTTTTCCATATATAGGTATAATGAAAGGCAACTTAAAAGACCCACAAAAATCTATCCTACCTATTCCACTACAATGGAAACTTAATGAATTATATCTATCTTAATCCCTGATGTACTTTCCTATGGAGCCATCTACATTAATATTTTCTATTTCACCAAAGGCAATCCTTTTAGTACATTGACCCAGAGATTTAGTACTAGATTCTTTGGATGGTGATTATTTAAGAGATCAAATGGTTTAATTATTTTAACTAAGGTAGTGATCTCCCCTAAAATATATCTACTTATATTTTCTTATTCTAAAAGAACAGAATTATCTGTTAAGTTACAGTAATCATATCTAATAGTTCCATGTGTTGTAAATATTTTTACAAATATTCCTAAACATTATATGATATCCCCAAATGCAATTTAGTAATTATTACCATTTACAGTTTTACAAATAGGAAGGAGGTGTGAAGACATGTGCATGTTGCACCATTCATAAATCAAGATGCGGGGATTTAAACCCCAATAGGATAGTGCCAGAGACCATCTTGGCCACTGAGCCAATGAAAGGACACAGTCCCCTGCACCCTTGTGAGGTGAATCAGTCTCATTTGTGCTCCTTGAGGTATGAGGCCCTCAGAGAAGGAACATTTCTAGTACTTGGGCTAGATGTGAGTTTTTGGGGATATTCTCCCCCAGCTCAAAGAAGCAGCTTTGCTGAAAAACACAGGCAGTTATGCCCTAAAGGAAAGAATGTGCCGGAGGGCCCCACCAAGTCGCACAAGTTGCAGCTGGGGATTAATCACCTGCCTGGGTGTGTGGGCCTTTGCACTTTGTTCCCTACTTCAATTCACACAATAACTTTCAGTTAATCATATAGGAAAGTAGGCAAACAGAACAGACAACCCAGTGCCTTTGTGGTTTATCTCCGTTGTTGTTTATCTCCAAACAGGATATTCTTAGTTTAGAAAGGTGTGTACTACGTGCTTTGCTGTATTAATGCAAACAAGGAATGTTTGTGGCAGATTTTGTTACCTTTTGTGTTATTTATTTTTGGATATTGTTATCTGATTATTTGGGGTATATAAGAATCTTAGTAAAACTGGGTAGTTGCTGAGTGCTGGAGTGAGCCTCAGTCTTGCCTTTTCAAATCAATCATTTCCTCTGCAGTGCTTCCTCTGTCATCAACTAAGTAGATTAGTGGGCAGCAACAGGCCAGTCTATAGCATCAGTTACCAAGGAGGCCTTCCTTATGTCTATTTAACTTTCATAAGGAGTTTAACCTGACTGGCCTGTTTGAATACACTTAACAATCTAATCTATTCCTTCTTCCACAATACAGACCTTCAATGATTAGAAGGTGTCTCTTTTGTTCTTTCTATGTCCTCTGTCCTCAAGTTAAACATTGCCACCCCTTGCATTGTGGTCAGACCTTTCTCTACATTGCTCATGTATCATGGTCCACCCTTGCATTTGTATTATGTTTTATTCCCTCACTTAAACTCCAGTAAACTAAGGACTAAATTGATTTACTGATTTACCAAGATAGAAGCACTATAATCAAAGATAGGATTATTCATGAGTTTACTACATTGAGGATAGTTTTGTAAGAAAAACATATTATGAAAATAAAATTGATAAAAGATATTATACAACAGCAAAGGAAGAGATTTTTTTAATCTGAAATTATTTATTTTGTATACTCTTTGGTAGACTAAAAACCAAAAATTTCATTAAATTGCATGCCCAAGGATTTATTATGATTAATTTATTCTTTTCTGACTTTCCTATGATTCATAATAATAACCTGTTTCCAAGAAAATAAATATCAACATTCAAACAAAAACTCAAATAATATGAATTTTATTCTGTAGAATTTAGAATTTTAAACAAATTATACACCTAAAACCTATGTATGATTTGCCCCTAGGAATGTTTTTCCAACTTCTCCACCTGCATTTTGGTGGATAAAAGTGGAATGAGGCCAAAGTTTTAAATCTATATGTCAAAGTTTCTAGCTCATATATATATGTGTGTGTGCTATATATATATCTCAACTATTCTGAGATAGTGATGATTGATGTGTGATCTCGTAGAATTCCGTGTTTACTAATATCATCTTGTAGTCCCATATCATATCCTCATTTTCTAACACTTCAAAAAAGCAGCTGGGTTTATGTCTTTGTTGTTGTTACTGTTAGTTACTTTGGCTGATTGGTGGTTTTCTTGTTTTACTTTGTTTTGATTTTGGGAACATGCAGGGAATGCCTTAAGGTATTTGGTGATTTTATCAATATCAATGAAGTTGAAAAATATGCTCATGGACCAAATATTAAATCTGCAGAATCAACTCCAAAATGTGTTAGAAAATTCCCATTATTAAAGGGTTTGTTCTTCTGTAATCATAGGAGGCAGGAAAGCATAATGGGCAGGAGTGCATGACACAGGTTTCTCTTTTCTCTGAGAGTCAGTAATTCTGTGCAATCTACTCACAAATTCCAGATGAGAACTTTATTATTAATCCATCAAAAAGTGTTGCCTTGCTTAAATGTTAAAAATTATCTTCTTCCAGCAGAAAAGTTATCTTGCTACAGACTTCTTTATCTTAATAAATCTTGAATTTTGTTTTAGGGATCAGTATTCAGGAAGAAAGTGTTTTTATCAGACTGGGATGCCGAGTGTCTTCATTCCACTCCTCTCCCTTGTGCTAATTTCCTGTGTCACTCTTTCAATATTTCTAACACAGCAAGAGTCAAAACCACTTTTCAGGAAATCTACAGCCTGCTTACCTAGGCTTTATTCTTTTCACAGATACCCAAATATGTGTAACATGCCAAGACTTTACTGCACAATGGGGAAAAAGATGGGTAAAATAAGGCCTCTTCCTTCATGAAAGTTAATCTTGTGAGAAGTTGTACAACTGGCACCTTTAATCTATTACTGCAATAATCACATTAATGGGAGAATATTAAAAGGAAACAGTCAACCTTTAGGGGAATTTCAGAAGACAGGCCTCATAGAAAAAATGAATCTATGCACATGAGAAGAAGTAATTTACTCTTGGTGCACTTTACTGATGGAAACAAGAAATTAAAAATAGAGTTCATATAAAGCTGAGACTGTAGAAGCTAAAGAGTAAGCAACAAGCATATTCCATCCATTGTAGGGATTCAAGACTTTACTTTGAAGGTAATGTTGAATCACTCACTCTAAGTTTTTAAACCACAAACCAAAATAGGATTCTGAAAGTTAATTTGGCCCAGACCAGAAGAGGCAATAATTTATGCAAGAAGTACAGTTAGATGGCTCTTGCAATAATCTCATCAAGAAATATTAGAAACTGACCTGAAGAAGTGGCACTTCTACTATTGTAAGTGACCATGCCCTATGATTTCTAATTGTTCTGTATAAATAACAGGGACTCAATCTTACTCATCGTTTATGAATTGATAATTGTTGAACAAACATTTATCAAGGTTTTGTATTTATTGTACAATGTGCAATCATATGTAATTAAGAATTAATTATTTGTTGAATTTTTGGTATTACATGCAGGAAAGTCCAGTAACTTATTTCAAGAATATACAAAGACAGGGAGGCACCTGTGGCTCAAAGGTATGCCAGCCCCATATACCGGAGCTGGCAGGTTCAAACCCAGCCCCAGCCAAAAACTGCAAAAAAAAAAAAAAAAAAAAAAAAAAAATTATATATATATATATATATATATATATATATGCATAAAGACAGACACAATGGCTCTGAATGAAAGAAAGAAAAAATATCTATTGTTGCTGAACTAAATAAACTCAACTAGCAGCAAAAGATACACATGCCAAAAGATATTGCTTTAGCTTGTGTTCTTAGCTATTGGAATTATACTAAAAATGTTAACTACTGTTTATTTTTTTCCTCTAATATTGAATGGGAAGAGAAATATAACAGTTATATTTATAATGAGGTTGATACATAGGATGATATATTTCTCCCAGCACAAGAACTAATATTTTTATTTCAGAGAGATTGGTAGTGCCTAATAGCACCATTTTCTGACAAATTAACTATTTCTCGACTATAACTATAGTGACAATGAGTTTTTTTCTACATTCTTGATTTAGTTAAATCAAATGAAGACTCAGCATGAATTTAAATTGGAGAAATTGTTCACTTTACAAGTTTTATATATTATTATACTGTCCCTTTTTACTGTGTCTTCTTTTCAGATTTCTTCTTTAAGTGCTCATTTGTGTTTTGGTTTCTAATTATCATCTTATTCATCCACGCACATCACGGATCTGCTATTCATTGCCTTGCGTTCATTTTGGCACGCACTTCACTATTGCCTCTTTATGTATTTTCTGGGCCCTGTTCCTGTTTTTTATTGCTTCTGGGAATCCAATCAAAGTGTTATACTTTGACTAGTCTCTTATGGCTCTTATATTATCTTTCCACTGTTTCTCCTTCTTTTTATCTTTTAGCATTGTTTATGTATCATTGCATAATATTTGGCTGGTTTCATGAAAAAATAAGTTATAGTTTTTTTTCTCTTTTACTCAAAAAATATTATAACTACATCTTGCTTTCTAACAGAAATTATCTGACATATTATATTGAATTATTTTATTTTTTTAATCATTTTTAGATTATTATTTATAGGCAAAAAGCCTATATGTCTTTGACTCCACCAGGCTGTGAGTTAGAAGTTAAAAAGTCTTAATTAACACAGTCTAGAGGCACCAAGTCAGAACTCCATAGCCTGTAAGTCTTGTGACTAAGGAGGTAAAATTCCTGTGATCTAAGACTGGCTGGCAGGCTGGGGCCTGCAGGCAGGTCAACAGTATGTCTTAAGAAACTCCTGGCTGTGTTCTTTAAGATAAAAATTAACTGCCTCCAGATGGAAAGAGAATTCAGAGAATGAGCATTCAAGCAGCTTTTCTCCCCCGCTGTGGTCAGTGACCATATCAAGATGTGGGCAAACCGATGATGCATATTGTTCCAAGATTGTCATTTTAAGTAATGTGAAAAACAAGAAAGAATGTATATCAGTTAATCAGTAGACTTACAGACGCTGGCAAGAGTATAATCAATTTTTACAATGTAGTCGTGTGATTATTGATTAATGGTGAGTATGTGCAGACCTGGCTATATAAGCTGGGGAGCAATAAAGTTAATTTGCTACTTGCCACCAAGAAAGCTCCGTAGCCCTCTTTATTCTATATTATTTCAAAAGCAGGCTGAAACTCTGCTTCACTGAACGCCTGAGAGGACTTTCATGCAACAATTTTTTTTTTTTTTTTTTTTTTGTGAGACAAGGTCTCACTCTGTTGCCCCCAGCTAGAGGGCCGTGGCATTGCAGCTCACAGAAACCTCAAACACTTGGGCTCAAGTGATCCTCCTATCTCAGCCTCCCAAGTAGCTGGGACTATAGGCGTGCCCCACAAAGCTTGGTTAATTTTTTTCTATTTTTAGTAGAGATGGGATCTTGCTCTTGCTTGGGCTGGTCTCAAACTCCTGAGCTCAAGCAATTCAGCCTCCCAGGGTGCTAGGATTACAGGCATAAGCCACAGTGCCTGGTTTGTTTGACTAGTTTCACACTGTTTGCAACTATCATTTCTACAAATCCGAGTTGACACCTAATTTTGAATCTGCACGGGATACATTTCATATGGACATTTTCTACTTAGTCTTATGAGGTTAATCAATATATCTATTCCCAATATAGGGTCTTTAATTAATTTTAAAAAGAACCAATATTCATAGATAAAAAGCTGAGTAAATTTTACACACTTGGTCGAGGTAAGAAATGGTACATACATACAAATTCTATATAATACTAATGGTAACTTCAAGTCAAATGCCTAAAAATAAAACTTTTTCTTTATGCTCTAACATCTCTCTTGCTCACTGGGACTAAAACTGGATTTGATATGGTGGAATATTCTGCTGTAAAGGAAAAGCAAGTAAGGAATTTAGCATAATAAATTAGAAATAAAGCCAGAAGGCAAAACCTCATCAATGTCAACATGTCTTTTTTCTGATTTATTTTGCTTAAGAGTGAGAGGGCCTAATTTTATTGGCCTCTCTTACTCTTCACTTTTGGAAGATAATCGTGAATCATAGGAACAGACAAAAAGGCAAGAGAATTACATACTAATAAAAACAAAGAATAAGATGAAATAAAAACCAAGATAGATTATTTTAGTCTCTATAAAATTTTAAACACATATGTTATGAGGGAGTTACACTTGTACTTAAAGACATTAATGACATTCTCAAACAAACAAACAAACAAAAAAATAATGCACAAATGATCATTGCATTTAATAATTCTCAAAATTATTATTGCATAGTATATTTTTTTTATATTAAGTCTGACTTTCCAAATAAAACAACAGCAATGGACATAAATATTCCAAACAAAAAACAAACGTATTAATCTGGGCTACCAACTGTTTTTGTAATATTCAGAATTAGTTTAGATAGAAGTGCAGAAAATGAACACTAGGATCACAGCAATCTGAAGAAACATATGAGATCTACTTCTTGTTCAAAGAGTTGCTATGGATTTGGCTTTTCAAAATATTTGGTTCTTACTGAAAGCAATTTTATATAACTTGAAAATCCATCTTCTTTTCTGTTTTTCCCTCCCCCTCCACCTCTCTATTTTCTGAGAAACTCCTGAGATGAAACAATGCAAGGAAACTAATGGGGCATATAACCCAAGTGTGCTGTGAAAGGGAACAAATCAGAAGGAATATTGCTTGAGGTCAGCATCCGATGTGTTCATTATTTCTAGATCTGTGGGGTAAGCTGACAGGCTGAATTGTTTGCCTTGTCGAGTACTGAGTGAACCTTTCTAAGATGGACAGATTCATTTTTAGATCATTTTTAGATGATTCATTTCTAAGTGAAAGAGTATTTGCAATATAAACCTTAATAATATAACATCAGCCATATTTCATTTATATTAACATAGAAAACATATAGCAATAATAGTATGTTGCTTCAGGATAAATATAAACTATTTCATGCCACTTATGGTGAAAAATAAGGATTGAGAAGAAAGAGGAAAAATTCTTGTGGTTATTCATATAACACAAAGACTTTTCACCTCAGGGTCACCAGTTTGAATCATACTCATTTTTGATAATAAAATTTGTCAGTTGTGATATGATTACTGAGCTATATATTAGCAAGCTGGCTCAATGCTTTGTGGAAATGAAATGTTTTTGTTACAGAAATAGACAATGTAGTTAAAAGATATTCTTTCTTGGTGACACTGGTGATTTTGTCAAATGCTGTATTTGCACAGACTTAGAAACTGATTCTGTGTATTTTCCATATGTCTGTATGTGAGTATTTCTGTAAAGCACTAAAAATTAAATTCTAATTCTATATAAATTTTAATATTTCACTATTACATGAATTTTCTCCAGAAAGCAATTTGGAAAATGAGCTTGAGGTTGGACATAAGGAAGTATTGGTAATCTTTAAAGCAAACTTTTGGACATCTCTAAGGTACTTTAGAGAAATAAAAACATTTATACATAGGTGAAGTTGGGTGAAGGAAATTAGGATCAGTTGTTAAGGACATGAAAGTAAATGCCACTTGATCTCCTAAGAAAAGTCTGTAATGACTGCCTGGTATGAGTCCATACAATGTTGATCACAATGTAAATGCCTGTGTCGCCCCTATCTAGCTCCAATCTTACCCCCAGGTACACACTGCTTGTTCTATTATTCTGAATTTGCTTTGTGCATCAAGCTTGCTCTCCACATCTCCGCACTGTTCACCATGCTTCTGCCTGTCATTCCTTTCCCTTGAGTTTCCTCTATCTCACATCAAGGACCTGCTAAATGACGATGTCTTTGAGCAGCCTAGCTAAAAATGCAGCTAGTCTTGATTTCATTCGCTCCCAATGCGAACAATATAGGTATTTCGGAAAAAAATAATAAGAATACATTGCAGATAATCCTTGAATTGGCCCCATTTCCGTTTACTTGGACATATTTGATTGTGTTAAGTTGGCTGTCCATTGACCAATTGCTGCATTTGCTGTCAGTGTCCTGTCATTCTAAATCTGACATCTTGCTCTCCACATTGATTTCTCAATGCCTGCTTTTCTCATTTTCCTTAAATTGACATTAGATGAAGTTAATTCTCACTTTTTGGTATAGGGCTTATGACGTTAAACTGTAGGGCTATGCACTATAGTCATATCATTATGTAGAAGTGGGTTTTACTTTGTAAAAGTGGGAAAGAATTTGAAAATGAAAGTGAACAAGTTGTTGCATGTCTGTATTTTCATTTTAGGTATGTCACTGGTAAGATTAATATAGTACAGGTTATGTATTAATAAAATACAGGTGTAAAAATTCATTTCTGTAAAATTTTCATGAATATATTACTTACAAAATGTTATCTAATTTTTATGTGTTATATATATCCCAGCTTAAAAAATATTCGTAGATTCTACACTGGATTTTTTGTTTTCATAATGGTTTTTACTCAAGACTTTAAATAACTCAAAAATGTGATTTTATTTTTTTATTTGCTTTTGTGTTTAGAGTAGTGATAATACAATTCTTGCAAAGAGGAAGATTTTTTTTCAGTGTAATTAATGAAATGTTTAATACAATTTTAAAGTGTTTATTATCATTAAAAGATTTTCTACACTCCATTCTGTAGTAAAAGTTGAGTCTTAATTACATTCACATTAGGCTCATTAATATTGTGGTCATTATACCAAATTCCTTGTTTTCTGAGTGTCATGTACAGATGTTTGAGAGATGTAAGCTTATTGTTTCTTAATATAAGATCTTGGAGGCTGTTATTAGGAAAAAGCACAATGGCATCATCTTTACAATACTCGTTCAACAAACAAACAATGGTAGTCACTCCACTGGAGACCCCCAAATAATGCTTTTAATGAATTAATGCTTTAATGGATTTCATAGTAGGTCATCAAAATTCATAGTCTACTTTATTTTTCCACTATGTGCCATGTACTACAAAAATCTCATTTCCAACAACAATGTGATAATATATTTAAATCATATCTGGTTAGAAAAAGAAAACCCCATTTTTCAGAATATGTGAATGGGTTTTTTTATTGAGACAAAAGACCTCATTGGTCAGGATACAAACAGCAAAATAGAAACCACTCTAAATATTTCAGGAAAAGAAGGATTTAATGCAGAGTTTAAATAATGAAGTGTTACATTGTGTAAGAATAAAATGTAGAAGTTGATACTAGAAGAATAAAGGAAGAAGGTGATGATATTCCTAAGATTTGAAAGCTGCTTTCAAACTTGAGAAATATATAATCAGAATATGTTTTTGGTATTGAGTCCACTTAAACAAGTAGTATAAGGGCCCTAAAATGTGAATTTGGTCTGTCTTTTCTTTCCTTCCTTCCTTCCTTCCTTTCTTCATTTTTCTTTCTTTTTATCAGTAAGTTGTCAGGAAGAACTTCTATGTTAAGGCATGTCTTCATCTATTTTATGCTGCTGTTATAGAATGTCACATACCAGGTAATTTATAAAGAAAAGAAATTTATTATTGAAAGTTCTGGAGGCTAGAAAGTCCAAGAGCAAGGCACTAGCACATTTGATTATCTGGTGAGAGGTGCTTTCTCTTTCCAATATGGTACCTTATTGCTGCATCCTCTTAGTGGGAGGAATATTGTGCCTCCAAATGACAGAAGGTAGGAGGACAAGCTCGCAATGTGTGAGACCTCTTTTATAAGCGTCTTAATGCCATTCATGAGGGAGAAGCTTTCACGAGTAATCATCTCTTAAAGGCCCTATCTCTTAAAACTATCACATTGGCAACACCAGATTTTGTAAGGACACATTCAAGCCATAGCAGACTTTGAGCAAAATCATAAGAAAATTAGGACACGAGCACTTTGATGTTGTAGAATGAGGTTTTCAGACAGAGCTAATCATTAATGCTAAAAATGCCTGAAGCAATAGGAATATTCAAAGAATAAGGAGGTTAGCATGAGTAGAGTGGTGTTTAAGGGGAGGCAGGTGTTTAAGGGAGACAGAGATGGTGGGCGGAAGGCTATATTCAAACTATGAACATCATCATTGATAAAAGGTAAAAATTGCATTTTTCCCCAGTGGAAGGTAAGACAAAGGATCATTTTGAACAGAGAAGTTTCCCAGTAATCCTCATCTCCTTTTTAAAATTCCATTCACGCATGTTGGCTGGATCTACTGAATTATTTCTAAAAAATAATACATATTATAAATGATGGGATGCCATTCCTGAACATGAATCTCAAAGACTTTCAGTTTTTAAAATTTGAAAACTTTATACTACCACAACCCTAAAAGAAATCTTATGAGCATTACGCATATCCCAGTTTTTCCAGCAAGATCTTCCATAAGTGTCTCAAAGCAACCACTACTCCCCCACTCTTTCTGTCATATATTCAAAAGAATCTTCAAACACAATATTTTTGGCTATCTCAGGTTGTAGAAGCTGTCTTATTACTTAAGTTATAAATATAAAAATGATTTAAAAGATTTTGTTTAAAATCTTTTCTCTTAAATCTGACATTATTTATGAATTAAATAATAATTATACCACAGATATTTTGTATTTTTTCTCAAGATTTTTTTTTACTTTAATATTTTTCCAAAAGAAGATTTTGTTCCTAAAAGCCTAATTGTAAAACTTCATTATATTATCACAATAAAGCCAAAATTCATTAAATATGAAATGATACAAGGGGCCTCTCACATGAATATAATGCACATGATATGTATACCAATAATGTCAATTATGTGCATTATTATTACCAGTTCTTATTTTTAGTAAGAATTTACTGTTCCTTCATAAAGAATTTTGTAACTTATTTGCAAATCAAGTAAAAGGCAAGAAGAACAGATGAACACATTTTTTAAGGCAGTTGTGCTCATCTGTGAAATTTTTTTGACATTTTTTGAAAATATCTTTATATTCTTCAGTGTCTTCTTCTTCTGTATCTACAAATCAAAAATAAAATAAAATCTGTCTTACAGATAGCAAGTCTAGAAATTACTTAAACTGAAAATCCATGCAGTACCTCTACTTTGTGCTAGAAACTTCCATCTCTGTTTGTGGCTTCTGTGAGGGGAGGCATGCTAATACTTTCTGACTCCTTTGAACCATAGATTTTATTTTCTAATTTTGCTGTAGTTATTTAACCCGAAAGTGAACTCATACATAACTTCTCATAGAACATGCTTTTTGGCAGAGACAGTATCTGTTCAATAATTTGTGATCTAGAAGACTCATCGTATGTGGTAACTTGGGTGCTACTGAAAGAAAACTTTTACTAAATGTGTAAACAATGGCAGCTGTTTTATGCTGAGAGAGAAGAATAAGTATTCAAAGAGCGAGGTAGAAATAAAATAGAAAAAGGTGGCATTCCTTGGTTACCACAGTACTCTGGGAAAATTTTTGTCCTTGAGTTCCATGATCTGTCTCTTTGGAACACTTTTCTGATTGTATTGTACTTCTTCTTTGTTCAAATGAGCAATAATTATGTCGTCTTGTGTAAAATTTGCACACTAAATCAATAAACAGCAAAGTTAATAACAAGGAAAACAGCAATGGAATGTTGTAATATAATATATTTTTTCACTTTTTAGTAGTTCTTATTGTATTGGGTGGAAATCCAACTTGGGTGTAGTTTTATTCTTTTTAAATCTCTATTCTTCTGAACAAGTCTTATTATTTGTTATCTGAGAATTTTCACACACACAGACACACATATGCACACTTCTCATATGTATGAAAAACATTTTTAATCTTAGTAATATGCCTATCCTACTTTTCTTAAGGGTAGTATTGAGGTATTTTTATGTTTCATTAATTTTACCCATTATATCTGTATAGTTTATTTAGTGAATGTGTAGATTTTTGTAACTTTCAGTACAATCCAGTTTTCAAATATTTTCATAATACAGAAATATTTTCTCATACTCATACCTCTTTGTACTTACTCTCTACAGTGGCCCCATCTAGTGCCCTGAGCCCTAGGCAATCTATGATTTGTTTTTGAATTCTAAAAATTTACCCTTTTTAGACTTCTTACAAATGGAATCATAAAATAAGTGGACCTCCTTATCTAATGTCTTTCATGTAACTTTTTGGTTTTGAAGTTCTTTCATTTTAGAATGACTATCAGAAATCTTTTCCTTTGTATTGTTGAATAGTATTCCGTAATGTAGATATACCATATTGTGTTTTTCCATTCAGCAAGTGATATACAGTTGGCTTCCTTTAACATTTGTTAATCATAAAATAATTCCACAATAAAGTAAAAGTCTATGTGGACATAGGTAACATTCCTCTTTGATATATTTTGTGACTGAAATTTATGGAGTAGATGATAAAGAAATGTTAAATTTTAAAGGAAAATAAAGAGTTAAGTTTTAATATTTTATCTAAATTAAGTTATTATCATGTTAAAATAGATTGTTATAAGATGTCTGATCTAAGACTTATGGTAATAACAATATAGAAAATACAAAGAGAAAGGAATCAAAGCCTACTACCACAAAAATTATCAAATCACAAAGGATTGTAGGAGAAGAAGAAAGGAACAAAGGATTTATAAAAATCAAAAACTCAATGAATGAAGTGAAATGGTAATAGTAAGTCTTTCCCTATTTATTATTATTCTAAAAGTATGAAAGTATCTAATATGAAGACATATAGCAGATAAATGGAAACCAAAATGAGATTCAAATAAGAGCCAACCTTCAAAAGACTCACATTAGCTTCAAGGACACACAAACGGTGAAAGTAAAGGGATAGAAGAAGAAATGCCAACAAATGATGACCAAAACAGAGTTATGACTTCACTTATGTCAGTCAAAGGAAAATGTAAGTCTAAAATTGCTGTAAGACACAAAGAAAGTCATTTTATAATATGACAAATCAATTCATCTAGCCTTTATGAAAATATTAAATATATTTGCATTCAACATCAGAGCAACTAAATACATAAATCAAATATTAATAGAACTGAAGGGAGAAACAGACAGCAACACAATAATAGTACAGGATGTCAATGCTCCACTTTCAACTAGGGGCATTTCATCCAAATAAAATATCAACAAAGAAAAAGCAGACTTCAAAATCAATATAGACAGAATAGGCCTAAGAGATACATGTTGAGAATTTCATCAAAGAGCAACAGACTGCAATGTGAAATGAACATTTTTCAGTTTAGATCACATGTTAGGACATAAAATAAGTCTTAAATTTTATATGAACATAGAAATAAAAAAGAAAAATTTGAAAATTCAAAATATATGGAAATTAAACCCCATACTATTAAACAACAAATGTGTCAAAGAAGACATCAAAAATAAAATGAAAAAATATTTTGATAGGAGAATTGAATATAGACTTTAAATCAACAATGTTTAAAAAAAAGATAAGTCATTATATAATGATAAATGGAGAAATTCATCAAGAAGATATAGCAATTCTTAATCATATAGATGTGCCTCACAAAATTAACTCTACTATATAAAAGCAAATAAATGAACAACAGCCAAAAGGATTTCTCAAATTTATGTAAAGTCATGGAAGTTATAAACCAGCTTCTGAACAATCTTTGTTTCAGTGATGAAATAAAGGTATAAATCAAAGGATATTTCAAACTGAATTAAAAAAGTACACAAACTTCCAAAAATTTATGGGATGCAATATAGGCAGTGCTAAAGTGGAAGTTCTTAGGCTAAAATTCTTATATCTAAAAGACAGAAAGATATTAATAAAGGGTGAGATCACACTTGTGGTGCATATGTGAAGGGTCAGCAGAAATCTTCTAAATACGGATCAAAATTGTTTTCACATAGTAAATGAGAAAATATCATGAATGTTATATTAATCAGGTTGATTAAAATATCTCCAATTGTATGTGAAGCCGACACACTGTACTCTTTGACTGAATTATTGTACACAGCTATGACTCAATAAAAAAAAAATAATAATGAGAAGTTCAAAATATTAGGAGAATTACCAAAATGTGACACAGAGAAGTGAGCACATGCTGTTGGAAAAATGGTGTCAATAGACTTGCTGGACTCTAACTTGTCACAAATCTTCAATTTGTCAAAAACACACTATCTGTAAGGTGCAATGAAGTGAAGCACAAGTACATGAGGCATTCCTGTATCTTAACAGTTCTGCCATGTAAAAGCCTATATTACTTTAAAACATTCGTTTAACCTGTCTGAGCAATGATTTCTTCATCTTGAAAATGGACATAATAAAATCTTCTCCCCTGGGCATCATTTTGTTATAAGGATCAAATGACATGATACAAGGGGAAGTTTACAGCACTAGTTTCAATGATATCCTCCTAAATATATATATGCATGTCTTAGATGCCTTAAATCTGTGAATAAATAACCTTAAAGTCGACAATAAAGATATTTTCAGATGTAATTAAATTAATAATCTTAGGTGATGATGAGATCACCCTCAGTCATTTGGGTGGTCCCTAACTTCAGTAACAAATCTTCTTCTAAAAAACAGAGAGTATAAGATGAAGACAGACTTAGAAGGCCATGGGATGATTGGGGCAAAGATTGGAGTTAGGAAGCCACAAGGGGAAATGCCAGTGGCCATAAGAAGCTGCAAAAGTCAAGGAAGGAGACTTTTCAAGATCCTTCAGGGGAATACCATCCAGCTAAAACCTCTATTTTGCTGTGAAAAAATTAATTTCTCTTGTTTACTTGTAAATAAATTACTGTTCCTTATGTACTGGATATAACATTTCCAGTTACTGTTAGTACAGAAGAAATCATTATTCCAATTCTAACTGTAATCATTAACAGAAGGGTAGAGGTGGATTCCATAGATTAAGAGTTAAAAGTTGATAAAAATTATAGAAAAGTTTCTACAAGGGCAATGGAGACTGGGTAGCGGCTATGAATTAGAAAGAGATGCAGAATAAGAAAGGGTACAACAGGAGGGAATGACGAGAGCCAGGAGGAAGAAAAGGAGAACCTGAGAAACTAGAAGGAGACTTGAACCTACCCTAGCACTGTCACTAGTTTGGAAGTGACAGTAAGTATTTATGAAATCAAATGTGTGATATTTTGATAATCTTCTCTATCATAAGCAAGTGGTAAAGATTAATTTCCCTGAAATTAGAGTTTTGAGAAACAATAGCTCTGAAGAGTAACCTATAGACAACATTTTAAATGCTTTAAAATAAATAGTAAATAAATAACAGCAGTTCAATTGCACAGGTGTTCTCACCATGAGAAGGGTTTTGTTTACCAGTTAATTGCAGTCAGTGTTCCAAGTCAAGCATCATGTCCACAACGTTACGGCGATGCATTTAGATGAACACATGGGAGGAAGTCAACCTGTGGTTTAGTAATAAATGTGTTTTATTTTCAACCAAACAACTAGGCTTATTTTTTATGTAGGCATTATATGCTTCCATAGTAAACCATTCCTTAAAACAGGCTTGTATCCTGAAGAACAATCATTGACATTTGTTGAAAGTTTCTAAATCGTTTTATCATAGCCATGCTGGGTCAATAAGTTTCTATGTAATATCCCCCTTCACACTCAATTTAAACTAGGAAGTAAGAGAATATAAGACTACCATACCAGTGTTACAGCAATGTAATCAATTTGTGCATGTCGTCAACCCATAAGCATGTATTAAGTTCATGCTTTGAACTCAGAATTGGGCTATTTGCTAGGTAGATTTAAAAAATTGATAAGATAGGTTCATGTTCCTAAAGTGTTCATAGTCCAGCTAGAGATACAGACATATTAGTAGATATATAATAAACATGATATAATGTGAGGTATGTCAAAATGAAGAACACATACATTTATGAAAGTGTAGCTTCCGTAATAGGGGCATAAAATGGTGAAACAAGAATATTCCCATTATATTGTGAATAATTGGGATGTTTATTAGTGTTACCCAGAAAATATGTTGCCTGTATTTCTGTTCAATGTCAGATTTACGTATTTAGAAATATTTATTTTTCTCTCAGTTTCATTAAGGTATAATTAATAAGTAAAAATTGTATGATTTGATATATGTATACATTGTGAAATTATTAAAGTAAGTGTATTAACATACCCATCACCTTATTTTTTTGGTGGAGATAACATTTAAGATCTACTCCATTAATAATTTTCAAGTATATAATGCATTATTATTTATTGTAATCACCCTCTTGTAAAATATGAGGGATACTGCAAAAGTTTTGAGATACACAAAAATTAAGAAACATAAAATCATGTTGACTATTTTTTTTCCATATAATCACCAAGATATTCTATGTACTTGTGCATTCTTGTAAACCATTTTTGAATACAGTCTTTCCACTCATTTTCTTCAAGTGCTAAAAGCTCATTTTCATAGGTTTGAACAGCTTTTTCTGGGCTGCAGAAACTTCTTATGTACATAAGATTTTTCCCTTTAGGGAAAAGGAAATAAATCACATGGGGCCAGGTCAGGATTGAGGTGTGGATGATTCATAACCTCTATGGACTCCAAAAACTGAAAGGTGATGTGGGCAGACACATGGTCATGGTGGGAGATGGCCCCCTGAAGTCTTGTCCTTGGCTGCCATTCTTGAAGCTCCCCCAAAGCTTTTGATAGGCATAGTATTATCTATCACTGAGCAGTAACAGTCCTTTGTTCCTCCAGAGGAACAGTTGTGACATCACTGCTTTTGGAGGAGAACGTTGCCATCATTTTCTTTCAGACACTTAGGGGTTGTTTCACTTGTCAGTGGATTTTCATCAGGAAAAACCCACGCTGTCAAAGGACACTTATTCTCTGGATCAAACTGGTAATCTAGGTTGCATCACCAGTAATGTTGTCAGAAACATATCTAGAGTTGCCTCCATCCAGTCTCAGCGCATGTCTTCACACCATTCAACATAGATGCACTTTTGCTCATCTGTCAAAGATGAAACTTTCCTGACTCGAAGATTCTAATCATGCGGGATTTTGGACACTGCTGGCAATTCAGTCTGGAAGGCTGCTTCAGTGTTCTTAAATGTCACTTGATTGTTTTCACAAACTATGTATTCCACAGTGGTCATGTTTTCCTCAGTCACTGTGGTTGCCAGACACCCACTCCTCTCTTTAGCATTTGGTGAAGTTCAGCTTCTTCTAAATTCTTGAAACCACCAAAAAATTGTCACACGGTAAGGAATAAGGTTGCTGAAATCCTGTTGTAACTGCTCAAAGCTTTTAAACTTGTTTAGACCACTTCTAAAATCATAGAAAATCTTTGCACCAAAGTGCTCTCTTCATAGCTCCATAGCTAATGTCAACTGAGTGCCATGTGAATAGGAACAAATAAGGCTGTACCAATAAGCCCAGCAAATGGAAACCTACAGGTGAATCTAAAAGGATGCTGCTGTCCACTGCATTTCTTGTAAGTGAATAATGGACTCTAACACAGTCTGTCTCAAAACTTTTGTAGTTACCTTCACAGAATTCTAGAAGTCCTATCTCACTAAAACTTTGGATCCTTTGACCAACATTTACCCATTTAACCTATGTCATTAGGAAAACACAAAAAGTAGGTAAAGGATTTGGGACTTGGAAAAATATAATTATGATAATTCTTCTTCAAAAATAGAAGCCAAGGTCATGGTGATAATTTTATTACACAGAAAGTAAAAATACTTGATTGAAAATGTCAGTGAGTCAGGAGAATTTTGAAACTGTAGACAAGCAGGAAATGGGGATAGTTAGAGAGCGGATAGGAGGAACTGTAGGTACTGAAATAGAGGAGCAAAGCATGAAATTGTGAGCAGATGGCATGAAGCAATGTGGGCCCAGAGTTCTTACTTAATAGCTAGGAGCACATCTTCTAGTTAGTCAGCATGTGCTTTATCTTTACCGAGTTGTCAATAAAAATGATAGTGCATTGGAAAAGATGGTCGAGTCTAGAACCAAATGGCTTGACGTTGCATCTGACTAGTAGTAGACCTTTGCTAAATTAGTTAACCTTCACTATGCTTCAATTATCTCATGTGCAAAATGAAGATTGTAAAAAATACTTGCCTCATAGGGTCATTCTGAAGAACATTTGAATCAATTAGTGTAATAGTACTTGATGCTGGAAAAGGAAATCTACTGTTCTCTCTGATCACCTCTGCACATTCTTGCTGGAGAAGGTAAGGCCCTGATTGCTTTTTATCTAAGAGACATCTTTAGGGTTGTGGTTATAGCCAAGCAACTTTGAGAGACGAGGCAATGTCTTCTTTTGAGACGAAGAGCAGACTTTTACTGCCTTCTATAACATGGCTGATTCCTCAAGCCCAGGGGTCCTTTCTTGTAATTCAACCCACTGCAGGTGCAGCAGCCATCTGGACTCATACTGCATCTCCCCTGTGGGTCTCAGGAGAGTAGGGATAGGAAGAGGAACTGATACAAACATGGTGTTGCTTGCTCTTTTGTGAGTAATGAAATCTTTGTCTCTGACCCAGACATCTTTCTTCTGCTAGCATCTATAAAAATTAACAAGCTAAATTATGAGCTTTTAAGTTGAATACAATTAAATCCTATGCCTAATGGTTGGCACATAGTAAAAATTAGGTTAATATTAATATGGGGGAAGGGATTCTGTCAAAGGAAGTTAAAGAGACCTGTAAAGACAAGATGGGCGTTTGAGAGTGGGACTAGGAATAGGATTGACAAATGCATTGAAGAGTTTATCACTGAAATGGCCTTCTGGTTTTTCCCTTCTATTTTCTTCCACTTCCCTGCCTTCTCATTTATCATTAATAACAGTACTATTTGCACCAGATTGTCCTTCCTTGTCCACTGAAGGTAGGATTTGCACTCAATCTAACGACTTCTTCAGCTTGCCTGCATCTGATAGAAAAGCCCACCATTTGGAAAATGGGAATAAGAAATTTTGCTACTTTTAATTTTTTTTAATTGACAAACATTGTTTATAAAATGGTGCACAACATGATGTTTTGAAATATTCATACATATGGAATGGTCTAATCTAGCTAATTAATTAATGTATTCATTATCTCTCATGCTTACCTTTTTTGTTATTTTCAGGTATATAATACTTTGTTTAGTATAGTCACCATGCTATACAATAGAGCTCTTAAAATTATTCCTTTTGTCCAACAAATTTTATATCCTTTGACTAACAACTCCTCTACCCCATATTCTTAGTCTCTGGTAATGACCATTCTACTCATGGCTTCTGTGAGTTCAACTTTTTTAGACCTCACATGTAAGTGAGATCATGTGATATTATTTGTCTTTCTGGGCATGACCTATTTTATGTAACATAATGTCCTCCATTTCATCTGTGTTGTCAAAAATGACAGGGATTCCTCCTTTTTATCTGGCTGAATAGGATTTCTCTATGTATAGAGACCACATTTTCATGATCCATTCATCCCCTTATGAACATTTAGAGTGATTCCATGTATTGGCTATTATGAAGAACTCTTCCATGAACATAGGAGTACAGATATCTCTTCAACATATTTACTCCATTTCCTTTTAATACATACCTAGTAATGAGATTGCTGGATCCTATGGTAGATCTAGTTTTACTTTTTTTGAGAAACTCCATACTGTTTTCCATGATAGCTGTACTAATTTGGATTCCTACCAACAATGTACAAAAATTCCCTTTTCTCCACATTTTTATTAATGTGTGTTATATTTTGCCTTTTTGATTATAGCCATTCTCACATGTATGAGATAATGTCTCATTGTGGTTTTAGCTTCATTTCTGTGATTATTAATGACATTGAACATTTTTTCATATGCCTGTTGATCCTTTGTACCAGTATGCCTCCTTTGAGGAATGCCTATTCAGGTTCTTGGCCCATTGTTAAAACCTGGTTATTTGTTTTCTTACTACTGAGTTGAGTTCCTAATATTCTGGATATTAAGCACCTATTGAATATATGATTTTCAATATTTTCTCCTATTCTGTAGGTTGTCTCTTCACTGTGTTGATTGTTTTCTTTGGTGTGCTAAAGCTTTTTTAGTTTGATGTAATTCCATTTCTCTACTTTCACTTTCATTGGCTGTGCTTTTGGGTTCATATCTAAAAATCACTACCCAAACCAATGTCATGAAGGTTTTCTTTTATGTTTTCTTATAATAGTTTGACAGTTTCACATTTGTGTATAAGCCCTAAATCCATTTTGAGTTGAATTTTTTGTACATGTGACAAAATGAGGGTTTGATTTCATTCTTCTGAATGTGACTATCCAGTTTCCTCAACATCATTTGTTTAAGAGATTATTTTCTCCCTACTGTGTGTCCACTGCACCTTTGTTGCAAGTCTACTGATCATAATAAATGCCTGCATTTATTTGGGGCTCCCTCATCTTTTCCATTGGTCTATGAGGTATGTGTCTGTTCTATGCCAGTAACATGATGTTTTGAATACTATAGTATGGTAGTATATTTTGAAGTCAGGTAACTTTTTGCCTCTTCTAACAAAGGGATAGGATAGTAAAAATTTATTTATGGTGGAGTAATGTTTTTGTTTTAAAAAATTAACTGAGAGAGATAAATTTCCATCTAGAGGCTAATAATAAAGAATGTTGGGGGATATATGATAAAAATGAAATAATATTAATGTACACTTCAGAAAAACATCAAGGTTCAAGCTACCTTAGATCTTTCCCTAGGGGTATAAGGATAAGATAGAGGTCTGGAGTGAAGAACAGTAAAGGAAAGAAGAGGGATTCTGCCAATGTCAAATGAGAGCTGATGAGAGATGACTTACACCTGTGTGTCCCTCAGACAAAAAATAAGGAAGGAGGCATCTTCCTGTCCTTCTGACTCTTCTTTCCTTTCTTCATTCCCTGCCACTGAATATTCTCAAAGTCTTTGAGGACAGAATTGGAACCAAGGCACAGCAGAATGGGGAGCCAGGTAAAGGGGGAGGGATGGGCACATTGAAGACAGGTAAGGGGCAGGTGAGGTGAGGTAATGCTCCTCAGTCTCTGATATGCACGGGAATTGGGGCAGCCTCAGTCTTAAACAAAACCTCCAATGAGATCTGGTCGTGGGGGATAGCAATTATTCAAACACTATTATCGTCAGACACTTGGGAAAAAATGCCCATATTTAGTAGGGTACTGGTGAAACTTATCAAATGTAGAGTATCAATGTCTTTATATAGTGATTAAGAAAATGCTATGAGGGCTATCTCTCACAGTACGATCAAAATGTTTCTGATTGTTTTTTTGGGTTTTTTAAATTATTTTTTATTGAGTCATAACTGTGTACAATGATTCAAGCTTGGAGTACAGTGTGCGGGCTTCCCATACAATCGGAGATATTTTTATCCACCTGATTAATGTAACATTCATGATATTTTCTCATTTACTATCATGGAAACCTATTCCCATGTGAAACTGTGCAGACTTGAGCCTGCCAAAAGGCTTGTTCTTCAAATGTGAGAAAGAAATATGAAGAAGAACATAACTCCAGGGTGGCATGAGAATGGGAACTCTACAGATGTAAGGAGTGAAAGAAATATGAAACACCATAATAATGACTTATCCCAGCAGAAAGAATGCCTGTGAATTCTCTTTTACTCCTAGAACAATGATTGCCACATAGAAGGTAATAGTCTCAGTGGTATCTTAGCTCTTAGCCATGTGCCTGCCTTTTATTTCCCTGTGTGGTATCCTCTCTAGTTCTAATAAGGAAATCATGTTGAGGGTTGAATATTGAGATGTGTGTAACGTGCACCCAGCACAGTACACTTTGCACTTTACCTTAAGTAGCAGGGAGCTCTTGTGCCACTCTCCCCACCTTTACCAACAACTCATATTTCTTTCCTGTCATTTTGTGGGCAAACCCCAGAGATTTGAGTGTTCCGGGAACACATCAGGTTTAGCACTGACTGAGCCACTATGAGATGCGTGGTTTAAGAGGGCATGACTGTTTGATCAGAATCTGCCCTACCCAAAGTTTCCCACTTTAAACATCTGTGGTAAGGGATTTCTCAGACAGACAGTAAGAAATTTCCAGTTGTGAGAAAATGTGTCAGGGAAATGGAAGGAAGTGGTACTTGGTCAGTAATTTCTTTGTGGCTCAAAGTCAATAGTATTCACATTCTTGGCTATTTCTTGCAGTAAGATTGCAGATTCTAAAACAAG
The DNA here is from genome assembly GCA_963574655.1 of Perodicticus potto. Taxonomy (NCBI): domain Eukaryota; kingdom Metazoa; phylum Chordata; class Mammalia; order Primates; family Lorisidae; genus Perodicticus; species Perodicticus potto. The sequence goes on from CAUYRH010161621.1 coordinate 45,384, forward strand.
GTTCATAAAGTATTTATAAAGACACAACATGGGTGTGTCTCTCTTTTAAAATTCCCTCCTACAGAGTGTTTATTTCTCCTTGATAATTTTCTTCTGGATTTTGGCATATCTATTTTAAAGAATTACTAATAAAAACCAATCCCCACTGTGAATTAGGCATAAAAGTCACAGATTTATTTTTATGGGAAAATTTGTTTTTCCTGCAGATTTTCATCTGGTCTACAAATTCAAAAGGACTTGCTTAGCATAATTGTCTTTGGGTGGGCAGAAACTCACATTCAGAAACACCAGAAATAAAAAGGAGAATGTTTTTCTGCTGTGAAGTATTTTATACTCTGATTTTGCATCAGCTATGCTTAAATTAACAAGAAAATGAATATTTTAGTGTCATTAGAGTATAAAGCTTCCTTTCTGCTATAAACTAATAATGCTTCTATACTTTGCAACAAAATTCATCTGCAAAGCAGACAATGTGTTATAGAATGGGGAGAGATTCCAAAATTCTTTAGTGCTGACAGTACAGACAAATGGCCATCACCTGGTGTTTGTAAACTGCTTTATTCCCTTTGATAAAGACTAGATGAATCTGGGCACTGTGATACGTTACCATCAACACATCATACCATTTTGTAGTCCTAGATCAATAGATAATTTAACAATGTGCTTTCTCCCTAGAAGCCCCCTTCTCCCAATAAAAAAGCAAGTTTAAAACTGGCATGATACCTTCCAGTGGGCTGCTTTGTAGGTCATTAACTAAATGTGATGATACTGATGATTCAAGGAACCTCAAATTTGTGATGTCTGCAGTTGCACTTGAAATTGATGCCAGTTTTAAACAGCAGATTCTAAGAAAATCTTTGGAAATATCAAGGCCCATAAACTGTTGTAAAGTTTATAGGATTTTCCTCAAAAATATTCCTGGAAAGATGGGAAAGTTGGTAGTGAACTTATTTTTTATTGGGAGAAGGGGGCTTCTAAGGAGAAAACACATGTAAGAGTTTGAATTCATGTAGCAGCTTCAGGTTAATTGAAGACAAAAAAAATCTTTACTCTCCCTTAAATCTTCCACTCAGGCTGCTGCTGAGCAACCTCTGAAGATCCCGAGGGCCGAGGTGGCCAGCTGGGTTAGGCAAGCCATTTGGCATATATGCCACAGGGATTCTGTAGAGCAGCACAGCCTACAATTCCCAAAGTGAGAATACAAGAGGGAAAGGGGAAATAAATAGATCTCACTTGAAGTACATTCTAACCAGTCATAGCTCCCTTTGGAAGAAATCAGCTCAAAATGTCCCTGGGAGTTACTCAAGTTGAGTCCAGTGAGTACCAGAAGAGGGTAGAGCAAAAATATAGGTAATATAAAATTGAGGTAAAATGCTCTTAAGATGGTCAAAATCATTGGCTCAAATAGGCAATTGACTGGAAAAAAGTTTTACAAGTGTGGTCTGGGTGTAAATGGGAGATTTAAACTTTAGCCTTTATAAAAGTTGCTCCCAGAGGTGACCATCTCAAGAGCCAGATAGAGAGTTGCCAAGCAACCAAAGAAACAAAGGTAAGTTCCAAGAAGTTCATTAAAATCCACAGCTGCAAAGTTTTATCCTAATGTTCTCCACCCTAATGGAAAGGATACTCAGTCAGAATTAATAGTTCCTCTCTGGTTCTGCCCTCCACCCTCTTTCCTCTGAGCTCCAAAACACTCTGGTTACACTGTTAACTTTAGCATGAAATACATTTTGCCTCATATTACAGCTTTTAGTCTATCTCTATATATCTCAATTTTTTAAAGGCAGGAACCATGTCTTGTCTTCTTATTATATTAATACCTGGAACAGTTATCCTCCTGTATATACTAAATAAATTGAAATGTTAACTGCCGATTAATGATCTCTGCCCACTGAAGGAATAGCTTTCCTTTAAGGCCTATTTCAAATGTTCTCTCTTTCAAGAAGCCTTTTTCTTATCTCTAAAGCGCTATCATTTCTCTCTGAATTCCTATAGAATTTTCGAAGCTCTTTTGTGGCACTTATTTTGCCTGTGTTACAAACATTCTATAATAGTTCAATCTTAACTGTGTGACCTTTCAGTGTAGGAACAAGGTCTTAACTCTGTTTCCTTGGATACAATGACTTGTACAGTCTGGCTCATTCACTTATTTATTCATCCCACAAACATAACTGAGGATCAACTATGTGACTTCTGTTCTAGGATAGCAGATATAAAACAAATAAAATAGACATAGCTTTTATTCTCATAATGCTTAAAATCTTAATGAGAATTTGGACAAGTAAAAGGAAATTAAACCTCAGTACTTTGATAAAGAAGTATACAGACCACAAGATCACTTGATATGATTCTGTGGTCAGAGAAGACATTCATGAAAATATCTTACACTCACACTGAGACCTAAAGAATGAAAAATAAAATGTACAGGCAAAAGACAGGAAGTTAGAGACTGGTGTAATTAGGAACTGAATGAAGGTCAAAGTTCAAACTGACTCAAGCGAAGAATGCTTTCAATTTACATTATATCTTTCCTTCTAGAAAACTGAAATCAACAGAGACAAGACATAAAAAGGGAAAACCATATATAAATGGCCAAGCCAGCAAGGAGCTCATGCATTCTGCCTCCCAGATTAGTTCTCTTTCCACTAAATATTTCTACTGCTTCATTTCTTTCAAGACCAAGCCTTTCTTTCCTTATCTAACTCATGGTAATGTGTTGATGCAGAAAATATATATACACAAATATTTGATGTAGTTTGTGTCTCCCTAAGTCATTCATATATTTCTATATTATAGTTAAACAGAGTTGCCTCTGATTATGCATTCTTAAGAGAAAATCTGAGGCTCAAGAATGATGCATGGTACTTTGCCACAGTAAGTTGACTCTCAATATGTGGGGAACAATTTTATAGTCTGTGAGCATGTACACCCAAATGTGACCTGGGCAAGGCTGGTTTTAGGAAACCAGTGTTTAGAAAGCTTTTGTTTTGTCCATCTACAAAGTTTCAATGAAGAAAGAGGGGAGAAAATGAAACTCTAAGTATGGCCACCATATATATTCTGCCATCCAGACGTTGGGCACTTTGAAAATGAAAGGGAGAATTCTTAATAATTATGCCAAGAAAACAGTTGGTGCAAACCAGACTCACCAGGAAAGTTGGAACATATGATTATTCTACCTATTACTAATTGACCTTCACAGATTTGCAAATGTTAATGTTCCCCTTTCTTTGCCTTTATTCTTTTTTACAGAAGATGATCTGAAAATAGTTGATGTTGAAATGTATTGCTAACTCTACCCTAGAAAATAGGAGGGCCACTTTCTCTTCTCTCAAATCTAGAAAACTGGGTCTGACATCTACAATTACAAAATTTCTAAATTCTGGCCAACAGCACAACCAATTTCCTTAAATCTGTGTAGGTGCCCAATAATAATTTCTTGAGTTTACATTACTATCTAAAGAAAGGAGAGTATTGATAATAAACTAACAGAAAAAAATGGCAACACCCCCCCACCCCACCCCCAGAGAGAGATTACAAGGCACAACTGACCCTTTATCTGATTAACCACTTGTGACTTAACTTGTTGTCTTTAAGATAAACCAACTGGGGTTGAACTTGTGGGCTTTGAAAATTTGTTTCTACAGCCCTTCAAGAGCTCCCAAGCAGACAGCAGGGGTGTGAGCCCTCTCCCACTTCCACCAGATCACATTACAAAAAGACTGATAAACCAGCCTCAGACAGAAGAGAATAGAAAGAAAAAAAATGCAACCACTTCATAGCTTTCTTCTACTATCAGCTAGCAGCAATTACTTTCTTATTTTCTATGTCTTCTTCTCTTCTTCCCCCCACTCCCAAAACCCTGACTACTTCCTTTCATCGACAGCACTCCTTCTTTCTTTCACTTTCATGCAGAGAGAACCCTTTCCTCTATTGGAGGTGGGGGGGAGTAAAATAAACTTTTTACTGCTATACTAATCTTGGTGTTGAGAATTCTTTCTCATCCCCACATTGCAAGTTCTCACCCTGATACCTAACACTACATCAGAAGCTGTCCAAAAGAATTTGCTACAATGACAGAATGTTCTATCTATGCTCTGTCCTGTGTGGCAGACTCTAGTCACATAGATTATTGATGGGTTGAAACATAACTAGTACAACTGCAGAACTAGGTTTTAAATTTTATTTAATTTCCATTAATTGAAAAGTAAATTTAAATACCAAGATGTGGCTAGTGGCTAACATATGGAATAACACATCTATAGTGCTGTATCTTGGTGACATTCACTCATCACATCTTTTTACTTCTGAATACCTCATATTCTGTAAAAATTAAGTTTCTGCAATACGAAATGGGATAAGATACATTCTTTATTCAGACAACAAGCCTATTGTCAGAGAGTTGTGGGAACTCAGGAGTGCCTTCCAGCTAAACTGCCTTATGGATTAGTAATGCATATAGAATAATTCAATATAAACTTGAAGATGTGGTGAGGTAAATTTGTTTTTCTCTTAGGATCGCAAGCTTGTACAATTTTTTGGATGGAAATATAGAAATCTGTATCAAAAGCCTTTGATGTAATAATTTGTATTGGGGACTTTTCCCAATTAAATGATTTTAAAAACTATTTTTAAACTATTTTTAATGATTTTTGACCTATTTTTGAGGTATGATCAACATACAAAAAGCTGTACACATGAGTTTGGAGGAAAGTATACACTTCTGAGATCATCACTACAATCAATGCCATGAACATATCCATCATCTCTAAAAGTTTCCTCCCATCCTCTATATTATTCTTTGTGTGTATGTGTGTGAGAGAGAGATAGAGAAAGAGATAAGATCACTCAACAAAAGATCTATCCTCTTAGCAAGTTTTTAAGTATATGATACAGTATTACTAAGTATATGCACTATACAGCAGACACCTAGAACTTATTCATATTGCATATTCATCTGGTATTTACATTTCTACTAACCAGTGTGCCTGAAATTTGTACACTCTAATAGCTCCCCATTTTTCCCTATCCCAGGCCCTTGGCAACCAGCATTCTACTCTATGCTTTTATGAGTTTGACTATTTTAGATTACTCATACCATATAGTATTTTTCCCTCTGTGTCTATCTTATTTCAGTTAGGATAATGTCCTCCAAGTTCATCCATATTGTTGCAAGTGGCAGGATTTCCTTCTTTTTAAGGCTGAATTATATTTCATTGTATATATACACCACATTTTATTTATCCATTCATCCATCAATGGATGCTTCCATGTCTTGGCTACTGTGGATAACGCTGCAATGAAAATGGGAGTGCAGAAATCTCTTTGAGATCCTGATGCCAATTCTCTTGGATAGATGTTGAATTAAATACTTAGAAGTGGGATTATTGGATTACATGGTAGTTCTATTTTGAGTTTTTTGAAAAATCTCTATACGGTTTTCCTTAGTGGCTATATCAATTTACATTTCCACTGACAGTGTACAAGGGATTCCTTTTCTCCACATACTGGCCAACACTTGTTGTCTTGTTTTTGTTTTTTGAATATAGCTGTCCTAATAGAAGTGAAGTAATATCTCATTATAGTTTAGATTTTCAGTTTCCTGATGATCACTGATGTTGAACATCTTTTCATATACCTGATATGTATGTATCTTCTTGGGAGAAATGTCTATTCAATTCCTTTGCCTATTTTTAAAATTGTGTTATTTGTTTTTTTACTACTGAGTTGAAAGAGTTCCTTAGGTATTTTGGATAGTAACCCTTCAACAGATATATGGTTTGCAAATATTTTTTCCCATCTGTAAGCTGCCTTTTCATTTTATTGATTGTTTCTTTTCTGTGGAGAAGCTTTTTAGTGTAATATAGTCCACTTGTCTTTTTGCCTGTGTGCTTTTGGCATGATGTCCAAGAAATTATTACTAAGAACCAATGCCAGGGAGTTTTTTTTTCTCAAGGCTTTCTTCTAGGAATTTTATAGTTTCAGGTCTTCTGTTTAAGTCGTTAATTCATTTTTAATTGATTTTTGCGTATGGTATAAGATAAGGGCCCAGGTAAGAAATAATTTAAATATTAGGACATGTACATTTGGGATGTTCTTCTCTGCCTCACTTAAGGCAGTGAAAAACTGGAAACAACCTAAGCATCCAACAATAGGAGATTAATAAATCACTGACCAATTACAAATAGACAACTATTGTGCAACTATTGTAAAACAGTTTTTATTCATGTACGAATACTTCTACTATAACCTTAGGTGGAAAAAATTTGAGAGAAGAAAGTTGGGAGGGAATACACTGAGATGCTGAACAGTCACTTTTGATTGTACAATTAAGACGTGAATTTTACCCCATTCTTTTACTCTTTATATTTTTTAAATTTACTTACTATCATAAATATGAAACCCATATTAGTAAGTAGCATGTGATTTTGACACTAATTGTTTCCCCTTTTTAGGGCTAATTCTAACTAACAGAGGCTTAGGACAAAAATCTAACTTCTAGATAGCCAAGCACTTCTAGGTTACATATTTTGTCTTTTTGTTTTTGTATGTGGAGTGTGTGGTAAGTAGGTGGGCTACCACATGCCAATCCAACATCTTGATTTTGAACAAGAGGTTGAAATGCTAAGAGTTTTGTGGCTGAGTAAGTGAAGACTGGTTAAATGTGAATTTTAAACTGAAAAGTGCCAAAAATACTCATGACAAAATGTATTTCAATTTTCATATGTATTATTTTTTTTAAAAGAATAAATAAAAAGAATAAATATTGGCTCTCTCAGGAAAACCATCATTGATATGACTATAGTTATATTATTATGTGAAACATACTCCCACATAAGTTGTGTATCTTCATACCTCCCTGGGACAAAATGCAGACTGCTTTTCTGGCTGGCAGATTAAAGAACTGGTCAGTATTTGTGCAGGACCTAGAGGAGAAGAGAAAATAGGAAGCAGAGGAAAAAGGAGTTTGGAAAAGTCCAATGTAGATGTAGTTGTGTGGGTGAGGCTGTAGTTCTGATAGTGTATTTGGGAATCTGAACCAGAATAGTGCAAAGTTTACTGCACAAAGCTTTGCACACAGTAGACAATAGTTAAGTACTGAATGAATTGAAAGCATATGGGGTTCATATTTCACTTACTCAGAATATTTGTTCTTTAGAGTTTCTCTTTAGGTGGACTCTGCCTCTTCTAACAAGGGGTAACTTAAAACGTAGCAGCTAAAAAGGAGTTAAGAATTATAGAAAAACCTGAGAAAGGTATAAACAGTGTTTTCCTAGAGGATTTGCCATTTAAAATTGAAACTGTTTTTAATGCCAGGTATCCTTGGTGGCCAACGCCTGGTGAAAGCATAGAAGCTGCAGGGGTAGGGTTCGAGTGCTCCCTGCGGGCATGGCTTGTAGCTTTCCACTCATTATGGAGTCAAGCCTTGAGTGCCAGTCCTCTATCTGAACTCCATGCACTGCCCTGCCAGAGATAGAGAGAAGAGGTAAGGGTACCTGAGAGTATAAAATGGAAGATACATGACCAGTGATTAAATTTAAGGGAGCTAACATTTTCTTAACTCACACCTCATGTAACTATGAAGAGAGGAAGCAGAGAACATATTTTAGGCTAATAACTAGGCTGAAGAAAGGGGTAGAAGATAAGTTTGCGTGAAATCTCCTGTGCAGTGTCCTTGGAGTATGGGACATATGATACTTTCCCAGTCCTCTCACAATTGGTTTCAATAATACCAAAAGACTCTGTCTTTGCTTCCTCCTGATTTTCCTGCACGCTTCTCCTAAGTCCCTCAGGGAAATGCAGTGGTTATCATACTTAAGTCTAACATTACAAAATCGTTTTTTACATAATCAAGCATGTTTGGGTGGGAAAATAAGAGCTTTTGTGCCAGAGAAATTTGAGCTTGGTCTCTGCTCTACTATTTCCTAATTGTGTTTTCCTGGGCAGATGCATAACCTCTCTGGCCGTTGGCTTCTTGAGATGAAACGACACTACCTGCTTCTCAGGATTGTTGTACATAGTAGGTGGTGCACAGTAACCACCATGGTGAATTTCAGTTACTACTATGTGCTCAACAAATAGTATGCTTGGGGCTTTTTATTTGCTACTTAATCTAAGTCCTTGCCTTCCAAATTCAGAAAAGAACAAAAGGTGGGCAAATGCAGTGTATCAAATAAACCTAGATAATTAAAAGAAAAAAAGATGAAATGACAGAGCAAATAATAAACAGCATGGAAATCTAAGAAAAAAAGAGATTACAGAGATAAAACACCTTCAAACCTCCTATTTCATTTGATTCTCACTACAGTTCTGTGACAGAGGTAGAGGAAGTGGTCAACACATTCAACAGACTGGAAAAACCAAAGCACAGGTGGGTTTCAGCTCCACTGCAGCTGCTGTAAAATGAAATGATGGGATCAAAAAACATTGTGAAGTTTCTATGAAGGCTGTAATTCTACTATTCTTTGGCCTTCTTCCTAAAGTAAGCCTAGTAAATGTGAGGTCTGATACCAGAACTCACATTTCTGGATTCTCAGCCCAAGACTTGGTGCTAGACCAGAAGAGCTTAGGGAGCAGGAGAATCTTGCTGTAAAGAAAAATGAAAATTCCAGTTGCAGAGAAATGTCTTCCTGCTTTTCTACTGGCAGCATTTTCACACAGCCTTAAAATCTCAAAACAATGGCTTTGGCAATGTTTGTTCAAGAACACTCATCCCTGAATGATGATTTCTACCTTCCAACATTAAAGAACTCTCATAATTGTACCAAATTCCAGCTTAGTGCTGTTTGCTCAGTTCTCTTTGAAAATCCTCCATACTAAAGTGTTTCCACAGGCTGGAAGAAAAACAGCTTTCCACCTCTTGGACTTACTTCACTTATTTTAATTCTTTGATCTATTAAAATTAATCAGTCTTGCTTTTCAAAATAAATATTCACACTCGGGAGTTCTAATCTTCTAAGGACAAAATAGACACCATAGCAGAAGAGCAAATTACACAGAGAGGATAGTAATGGTGCAAGCCAAGTATTTGTTTGTGGATGCATTAGTGTGTAGATGCCTCTTGTGTACTCGATGGTTAACTTCTTTAATTCCAGTTTGATCTAAAGTCCAAAGTGGCCTCAGCTCCCTAAAGACATTGGCCTTATTTTGTTCCAAGGGACAATGCCATAGCAATGTCATGTTTGCCTGGTTACAAGGTCTTCCATAGAGGCCAACGTATTCCTGGCAAGGTTTTAGCAGGAAATGAATTTAAAATAACATCGCTAAAATTTTATTCTTCTTGCTTTTATTCAATGAATCTGGATATATGCAGTAAAACTCTATTGAAGGGATAAGAAGGAATCGTTTTTTTAAATGTTGGATAAATTCCATCTGCAGTAGAGGTAAAAGAGTTACCTTTGTTTAACTAATGCATCTTTTTTTAATGGTTTGCTTTCTCACAATTATATTTTATTTTTTTTTTAAATTTCAGAATATTACTGGGTTACACACATTTTGGTTAAATAATTTGCTTTTGTGTATTTTAAGTCAAAGTTATAAGTGAGTGTGCCCCTCACCCAGAATGTGTGCATTGTACCAGTTAGGTATGAATTAAACCAATCCTTCCCTTTCTCTCCCCCACCCCACCTTCTTGATTCTCACTGAATTTTACTTCTATATGTGCATACAAATGTTGATCATCTAGTTGCAGTTTAATATTGAGTACCTGTGGTATTTTTGTTTCCATTTTTGTCATACTTCACTTAAAAGAATGATCTGTAGTTCCATCCAAGTTGTTAAAAAAGGTACTAGATCCTCTTTTTTTTGTTTTATTAAGGCAATTATACATAGATCATACATACATTTACACCATTATGGGATTCAATGTGTTGATTATTTGTACAAATTAGAGTGCTTACATGCTACTAACGAACATAGCCTTCACCTCATTTACCCAATTATAGCATTTAGACATTTGTGTCCTATACCTGATAGACCCAACTTGTACTTGCATTATGCTCCATAGGTGTGGTCCCCTCCTCTTTGTTTTTCATGGCTGAGTAGTACTCCATGATATACACAGACCACATTTTATTAATCCTCAGATGTATTAATGGGGTAGTAACC
>CAUYRH010161623.1:0-13497 GCA_963574655.1 Perodicticus potto
AGCAGAGAAGAAATCGGTTCTATCTGGATCACTTTTACTTGCTAGTCTTTGAGTATACTCAATTTATTGAGAAGACTGAATTTCTGAAGTAATTTTTTTAGTTAGTTAGTTTTCTAGGTGACAGGGGAATAAACAAGAAAAAAAAACAAACAAAGAAATCAAACATAAGAGAATAAGGAAAATGTGAACAACTCTATACAATATAATATTAAAGAACTATTCTACTCAAGGAGACCACAAGGAAATACCTGCAGGGTCCTCTCCATGGTGACTCAGCTCTTAGGAATTTGTAAACTTAACTTCCTGGAACTTGGAAATTTCCACATCTGTGAAATCCTGTAGTTCTGTGGGGATTGGAATAGCATCTCCCACTTAATTCAAACTGGCCAATGAAAAAAGTACCTATGGGTTGGAACTTTTTGACTATAGATAAAAAGGGAAAGACCAAGCCAGTCGAGGAGCACGGCCATTTGGAATTCTTCTATGCCGTAAGCTCCCAGCCGGTGAATAAAGCACTTCCTCTTATAAACATGGTGTTTGGGTGCTCTTTCTCTCCGTTGGGCCTCATCTTCCTGCAACAATACCATGCTGTTTTTATCACTGTAATTGAAAGGGTGGAACTCGACCCACATAGAGCTCACAGAACACCAAGGCTTGTACAAAAGGTCTTTATTGGTGGGGGATGCTGCAGAGCAGCACTAAGGAGGAGAGGAGGGAGAGAGAGAGAGGAGAAAGGGGGAGAGAAGAAAGAGAGAGGAAAGAGAGAAAGAAAGGGGGCAACAGAGTAGAGAGGAGAGAGAAAAAGAGGAAGGGGGACAGAGCAGAGAAGAGAGAGAAAGAGAGAGAGTAAAAGACAAGCGCACCTTATATAGGTTCAGTTAGGGGAGGTGACAGGATGGTAGAATAGCCAATAAGGAGTTACTGCTCTGGCGGGAAGAGCTGTTAGGGGCAGGCCATAAGTTTGAAGTTTTCAGCAGGTAATTGGGACAGGGGGATGAGGTAAGTTTTGTGACTGAGAGATAAGGAGATGTTTAGTAGGCAACTCCCTGTGCTTGGAAGGGAGGGGCTTTTCTGAGGCAATTACCTAACGGTAATATAGACTTGTAATATAACCTCAAGTCTGGCAGAATGATGCCTCCAGATTTGTTTTTATTACTAAGCATTGCCTTGGCTATACAGGGTTTTTTCTGGTTCCATACAAAATAAAGAACTATTTTTTTTTTGAGATTTTCAAAATATGACGTTGGTATATTAATGGGGATTGATTAAATCTGCAGATTGCTTTGTGTAGTATAGACATTTTTCCTTTGGTTAATGTCCTCTGCTATTTTGTATAAAGGGTATTTAGAATTAAAAGTCCTTAGGGATTGAAAGGAGCTTTCAAAAGAACAGACTCTTCATAAAACCAGACTCATCAAAAAGAATAATGGACTTCCTGGCTTGGTGCCTGTAGCTCAAGCGGCTAAGGCGCCAGGCACATACACCAGAGCTGGCAGGTTTGAATCCAGCCCCAGCCTGCCAAACAATGACAACTACAACCAAAGAATGCTATTCGGGAGGCTGAGGCAAGAGAATCGCCTAAGCCCAGGAGTTGGAGTTTGCTGTGAGCTGTGATGCCACAGCATTCTACCCAGGGCAATAGCTTGAGGCTCTGTCCCAAAAAATAAAGAAGAAGAATTGACTTCCCTTCCCCTCTCAATTATCTCAATATATTGCAGGAAAGATGATCAAAAATATAACCAGACCTGGCTCAAAACATTTTACCATAATACCTGTCTCTCAGGTTAATTTACTTTCCAAAGAGAATCATTTACAAGTCAATCTGTTCCCCACCACCATCCATTCATTCTCCCAAGTATCTATTCATCCTCTCTAGTAATCATTTACTGCGACAGAATTACCTATAGTCCTCATCACTCTTTCTCCTATAAAATGAGGGTATGTAAACTTCTGGACCCCATCACAAAATTGGGTAGTCACTCCGTGATTTTCTCTGAGCACATAGATAATAGGTAAATAAATCTCTTTTTCTTATTCATCTAATTGTGAGTTGCTTTTTCAGCACCCCTTCCAGGGTGAAGGGGAAGTTTCCTTCACCCCCACAACAACAACAAGCAATTAACACAAGTTTACATAAACCAGTCCCCAAACTTGTTTTGAACTTTAAGTGCATCCACATTTGCTCTGCAATTAAACAAAACAATCCTCTAAGTATTAGTTTTAATGGAAATACAAGGAATTCTAGTATAAATTAGATTACTTAAAATATTGACTTACATAATTGCACTTGGATTTTCAATTCCTGGCACATTTTTTTTTCAGTGTTCTTATGTTTTAATACCCTTATTTATGCAGCTTGCAAGTTTATGTTTCAGTCTTTTGTTGGCTGAAAAAGTCATTTTCCTGAGCATGTAATATCCCTATAAATTGAATGGCTTACCTTCATTATCATTTATATTATGACACTAATTTCTAGTAACTATTAAGTAACTTGAGTTCCTTTATTTCTTACAATAGCCATACAAATAATTAGCCTATTAGCGTCAACCATGTGTTTTCTTTTAATTTAAAATTGATTGGAAAAAGCCAATTCTCTTTTGCCCAACCCAATATAATTTCACAAATCTGTAAAGCCTAGTAAGAACATGAGGACAATCCTGGCAATCACTTTATTTAAATTAGTGATCATGGACATGGTTTGTAAGGTTAGGGGTAGAGGAGCTGTTACAGACCAACCAGGTTCATTGCATCTGCTCAAGAGGAAGCCAATACACAAGCCAGCAGGGATTATAGCAGAGAGTTTAATATCGCAAGTGCCATGTGAGAAGAGCCATGTGAGGAGATGAGGGGAATTTTTCAAATCCCTCTCTGTGAGAAGTTGGAAGAATGGATTTTTAAAGAGAGTTTGACCGGTAATCCTAGCACTCTGGGAGGCCGAGGCAGGTTGATTGCTTGAGCTGTGACTAGCCTAAGCAAGAGCAAGACCCTGTCTCTGGAAAAAGAAAACAGACAGGCCGTGTGGCAGGTGCCTGTAGTCCCAGCTACTCAGGAGGCTAAAGCAAGAGGATCACTTGAGCCCAAGAGTTTGAGGTTTCTGTGAGCTATAATGCCATGGCACTTTACCAAGGGTGACAAAGTGAGACTATGTCTGAAAAAAATAAATAAACAAATAGATAAATAAATAAAAGATAGTTTGGTGGGCAAAGGGCTCGCCAATTGAATCTACTAATTGGTTGGGTTCAGGTGGAGTCACAGGGGTGCAGCAATTGTCTTCTTGGGTTGAGTCAGTTCTTGGGTCAGGCTAGCAAGACCAATTGAATCAGTTCCATGGTATGGGCCACTGGTCTGGGTGGGTCAGCCATTCCACTGGAATGCAGAGCCTGGAAGATATCTCAGAAACTAACCTTAGTGGAGCTGGAATTTCTCTCTCTGAGGAGTCCTTAGCCTTGGGGTTCAAGAATGAATCCACGGACCATGTAAGTGAAAGGACAGACTTTACTGATAGAAAGATAAACAGATAAGGAAATCTCCATGTTGGGGAAGGAGGGGAACCCAAATGGGAAGCCCACCAGGGGCTTATGGGCAGAAATTAATTTCAAAACTGCTCCTATGTGGGAATATGGTCCCGCATGGGGCACATCTGGGAGAGGTAGTGAGTGTGTTCCCTGCTCCAGATGAGGTATCAGTCAAGCTCTTTTTTTGTGGCTTTGTTTTGGATTCAGAGAATGCAGCCTGGAAAGGGCCTGATTATGCCTAAAGATGGGATCTGTGATGAAACTGATTTCTAAGCTCAGTCAGGCCTAGAAAACGAAAGGTTCCTGTCCAGCCCTAAGCAGGGGAACCCTATATCATTAGGCTTCACAAGGTTGATGTTATCTATGATGGCAATGAAGAAAGCTAAGAATCTTTATGACCATCATCAGCTACATGACTCCTGAGTAGTGAGCAATTATAAGAAAGCAAGCTAGAGAACAATGGCTGGTTATATTTATAAGTGTGTGTGTGTGTGTGTGTGTGTGTGTGTGTGTGTATACATACATATATATATATATATATATATATATATTTTTTTTTTTTTTTTTTTTTTTTTTTTTTGAGACAGAGTCTCACTATCTCCCCCTTGGTAGAATGCTATGGCGTCACAGCTCATACCAACCTCAAACTCTTAGGCTTAAGCGAGTCTCTTGCTTCAACTTCCCAAGTAGCTGGGACTTCAGGCATGCACCACGTCACCCGGCTATTTCTTGTCACAATTGTCATTGTTGTTTAGCTGGCCTAGGCCAGTTTTGAACCCACCAACTTCGGTGTATGTGGCGCCATAACCACTGTGATACGAGCACCTATTTATAAATATATTTTAACTATGCCTATACCTTTGCAGAGTTCAGGCCCCTACAACAGTTCCCACCTTATGGCCTTTTATTAATTTTTAAAAGGGGCTTGGTGCCTGTGGCTCAAGGGGCTAAGGCACCAGCCACATACACCTGAGCTGGCAGGTTCGAATCCAGCCCGGCCCGCCAAACAACAATGACGGCTGCAACCAAAAATAATCAGACGTTGTAGCGGGTACCTGTAGTCCCAGCTACTTAGGAGGCTGAGGCAAGAGAATCGCTTAAGCCTGGGAGTTTGAGGTTGAGGTGAGCTGTGACGTCATGGCACTCTACCCAGGGCAACAGCTTGAGGCTCTGTCTCAAAAAAAAAAAGAAAAAGAAAAAGAAAGAAAGAGAAGAAAAAGGATAAGAGAGTGAAGTGTTTCAAAGAATGTGAAAATTATAGAACATTTGGACATTGATATAAAACAGTGTGGTCTAATAAATACAGAAACACTGAAATAATGTGCCCATTCTAAGGCTAAATTTCATTTTGTTGCTGACCCAAAGAAACAGCATTTTATCCACACATGACTAGATAACATTTTTAAAATATTAATATAACTGAACCTACATTCATCCTGTACTTCCCCAAACTCATACCTAAATTGAGAATGGGACTAAGAAAGACGCCTTGTTCAAGATTTTAAATCTGGGATGGCGCCTGTGGCTCAGTGAGTAGCGCACGGATGGCCGGTTTGAACCCGGCCCTGGCCAAACTGCAACAAAAAAATAGCCGCGTTGTGGCGGGTGCCTGTAGTCCAAGCTACTCAGGAGGCTGAGGCAAGAGTATCGCCTAAGCCCAAGAGCTGGAGGTTGCTGTGAGCTTGTGATGCCACAGCTCTCTACCAAGGGCAACAAAGTGAGACTCTGTCTCTTAAAACAAAAAAGAAAGATTTTAAATCATGTCCTTAGAGTAATTAAAGTGATTATTTCAGGATGTTGGTTAATTTTGTGAGTCAAGGAAACAGCCATTAAGGTGAATACGGTTTAAGGAAATCCTGACACTTTAAATGCAAGGGCTGGCTCTCCAAATTTCTCAGCCTGTAGCCCCCAAAAGCAATTCAAAGACTGACTGGAGATGTTGGTGTTCTTTTAAAACTCAAAGGGCAGTTACTTTGTGTAAGACTATACTTTTCAGAAACAAAATGACTTTTAGGAGACATAACTTCAGATCGCCTCACTCAAATATTTTTCCAAAAGTTATAGATTTGGGTTCATACACTCCTTCTTCCCTATTGCTAGCCCATTCTTTTTTTTTTTTTTTTCCTGTAGAGACAGAGTCCCACTCCATCATCCTGGGTAGAGTGCTGTTGTGTCACAGCTCACAGCAATCTCCAACTCCTGGGCCTAGGGCCTAGGCGATTCTCCTGCCTCAGCCTCCTGAGCAGCTGGGACCACAGGCGCCTGCCACAACACCTGGCTATTTTTCTGTTTTGCAGTTCAGCCGAGGCCGGGTTTGAACCGGCCACCTTGAGTATGGGAGGGGGGGCGGCACCCTACTCAATGGGCCACAGGCGCCGCTCTGCTGGCCCATTCTTAATGAGGTGCCAACAATAGAGAAATAGTAAATGACGGGCTACTGAAAGAAGAGAAAGTGGCCGGGCATGGTGGCTCACGCCTGTAGTCCCAGCGCTGTGGGAGGCCGAGGCAGGTGGATTTCCAGTGCTCACAGAGTTCGAGACCAGCATAAGCATGAGTGAGCCAGAGTAAAAGACCCCGTCTCTACCACCAGGAAGGAACACCGCTGGGCATTGTGGCGGGCACCTGTAATCCCAGCTACTTGGGAGGCAACTGGCACGTGGAATCACTACAAGAAAGGACAATTTAAAAAAAAAAAAAAAAAAAAAGGAAACTAAGAAGAGTGCAAGCCAACTGAAATTAAAAGCAAAATAAAAACACACACACACACACACACACACAAAAAAAGAAAGAAAGAAGAGAAAGCAAAAAAAAAGGAAAATTCTAAATTGAAAGAGCAAATTGGACGGCCTGACAGGGCCAATGACATATTTTTAGCAATGTCTGCCAACCACAGACAGAAACCACTTACCTATCAAGGAAATGGTACTGAAGGGGAGTCTTAGGGAAACTTGCCCTTTTCCCCTAGGTTGGTGCGCTGAAAAGATCAACTCACATTTCCAAATACTATGCACATGGGGGGAACCACAAAAATGATTTCCCAAAGTCTCAGTGATAGTGGCTTTTAAAGATGCCTTTTAGAAGAGAAGGGGGAGAGAAACTGAAAAGTATACCTGTAGCAAGTGGCTGCTGGGGGGGATGGGTAGAGGGAAACAGATTGATTTGTAAATTAACCTGAGAGACATGTATAGTGCTTCAAATGATCTTAGGGCCGGGTCAATTAGCCAAAAGGGTTGCTCGATAAGGAGTAGAGCAACCCTTTAAGATTTTAGGTAGATAGAGGAAAGTCTTCGTTCAGAGTTTCCTCATTATGAATACTCTTTAATTCAAAATAATCTTTTCTTTTTCTTTCAAAATAATCTTTACACCAAGGAATCATATTTTGGGGTGAAATTTTCTTAGTTCCTTCTGTATTTAGAATCACATGGTTATGGAGAAATGAGGGAGAGAATTAAAAATAACACTACCCTTGAAATGCTGTTAAATAAAATTTATAGGAGGCCATTGATTTGGACTGAGCTTATGCACTATGCCCAACAGACCAAACCAAAATGGAGTTACTCATCCTGAAGTTCTTTTTTTTTTCTTTTTTTTTTTGCAGTTGGCCAGGTCTGGGTTTGAACCCACCACCTCTGGGATATGGGGCCCGGCGCTCTACTCCTTGAGCCACAGGCACCACCCTCATCCTGAAGTTCTGTGCTACCCAGTTAAAACTAAGTTGTTTATTTGATCTTTGGAAAAATCAGAAGAGAGAAAAAGGTAATAGCCAAATACCTAATCGCTCTGGTTTTAGCAGGCAGTATACGGAAGTCTCCTCTTTAATCTTTACTGGAAAAGTCACTTTGAAACTACTAATACATGTTTGTTCTCTGGTTCTCCTTTCCTCAGCCCTTTCTGCCTATGAAGCCAACCTAGTCTGTTTGGTCCTTTGTGAGTTTTTTTTGTTTTTTGTTTTGTTTTGAGACAGTCTCAAGCTGTCACCCTGGATAGAGTGCCATTACAACATAGCTCACAGCAACTTCCAACTCAGGCTCAAGAGATCCTCCTTGCCTCAGTTTTTTTTATTTTTATTTTATTTACTTATTTATTTATTTATTTTAACCCCCCCAAATGGGGCCACCTAAAGAAGCTGACTCATGAGGTATTTATTTATTTATTTATTTGGGGGTTTTTTTTGCAGTTTTTGACTGGGGCTGGGTTTGAACCCAACACCTCTGGCATATGGGACCAGTGTCCTACTCCTTTGAGCCACAGGTGCCGCCCTA
Organism: Perodicticus potto; assembly: GCA_963574655.1. Taxonomy (NCBI): domain Eukaryota; kingdom Metazoa; phylum Chordata; class Mammalia; order Primates; family Lorisidae; genus Perodicticus; species Perodicticus potto. The sequence continues at coordinate 7,778 of CAUYRH010161623.1, forward strand.
TTTTTTATTTTTTAAGACAGAGTCTCAGGGCAGTGCCTGTGGCTCAGCAAGTAGGGCACCGGCCCCATATACCAAAGGTGGCGGGTTCAAACCCAGCCTCGCCAAACTGCAAAAACAGAAAAATAGCTGGGCATTGTGGTGGGCGCCTGTAGTCCCAGCTACTCGGGAGGCTGAGGGAAGAGAATCGCTTGAGGTTGAGAAGAGCTGGAGGTTGCTGTGAGCTATGATGTCACAGCACTCCACCAAGGGCAACCGCATGAGACTCCGTCTCTGAAAAAAAAAGAAAAAAAAAAAAAGAAAGAAACAGTAATTTCATGGTTTTTCCCGATTTTCCCCAAAGACCTATCTCCCTTTCTCATAATCTTTGTGTTGAATTTGAAGTAGGTTAATTTAACATTTTGATTAAACATTTAGATAAACATTAGAGTCAGCCAGACCTGAATTCAAATTCCAGCTCTATTCTTCCTAGCTTTGTCTTTGGAAACAGTATTAGCCTTCCTGAGCTTCAAGTTTTTCCTCTCAAAATTTAGAAGGATGGGTTAAAAATAGGTAGTAAAATCAAGTATGTAAGAGGTTTTCGTTGTTGTTGTTGTTGTCATTGTTGTGTAGCAGACCCTAACTGGGTTCGAACCCACCAGCCCCTGTTTATGTGGCCGGTGCCCTAACCACAGAGCTACAGGCTCTGAGCCAGTAAGAGTTTTAAGCAAGGCTCATAATGAATGTTCATTAATGGTTAGATTTTATTATTCAGTCGTTTATTCATTTGCCTAATGTTTATTGAGCACTTCCAAAGGGCAAGGCCATGTGCTAGTCACTATCAGTGATATATCAATAAACAGTATGAAGGTTTTGGTCTTCCTGGATGTTATAGCAACAAAGTGAAACAAGTATACACAGATTGTAATTAGTGCTGGGAAAGAAATGCAAAGGGCATAAGGCCCTAACATATATAATCAATAACCTAGTTGGAGTAAAATGAATTAAGTACCACACTTAATTTAGACTAATCTTTTCAGCTCTTTGGGCCTCCCTTAACTACAAAATGAGGATTAGATTTCTAAACTCGCTTCTAAACTAGATTAGAGTTCTAAACTCCCAACTCTATGTGTGATATCCCACATCAATTTTGGTGGTCTCTAGTTTCCTGCCCAAATGGCCAATGATAGCAAGAACTCCAGAGATCCAGGCTACCCTCCAAAGGATCCTATCGTCAATCTTAAATGAAATTTAGAAAATATGATTAAGTATAGTGTTTATTTCAGAGCAAAGCTTGAGGATAGCCACCCAAGAGACACTGACTCCAAATAAATGGGGTCAGAGTTTTAAGTTTCACTTACACAGGCAGAAATACAGAAAGTTTAGCAGGATTATGTTTTGCGTAGGAGACTAGGGCATACCTTACAGTAATGTGATTGATTACAGATTGCCACATTCCAGAGAGGATTATTACTCCCTGAGGAGGCGCATAGATCTGAGGGTGTCTTATCTCTGGTTCCATTTGGTCTCCCCGTGCCCCCTGTCTTCTGTATGATGGATATATGTACTGTATTTTTTTCTTTCTCTTCTTTCTCTCTCAACTTGGTCTTAATTATTTACAGGAAAAACAGGAAAAAGGCAGTAGTTGTAGCTGCATGCCACATGACTCAGGCCACGTGACCATATTCTCTCAAGGCTCAGAATAGTTCTTTTTCTTTTCTTTCTTTTTTCTTTTAGCAAGCACCTTCAACAGAAGGCTCACAATAGTTTAAGGTTCTAACAGCTTTAAGTTTGAATTATTTTAAGTTTATATTATTTAATTTTAGACTATTATGAATTGTATTCCCCCTACAAATTCATATCTTGAAGCCCTAATTCCCAATATGACTATATTTGGGGATAGGTCCTTTAAGGAGGTAATTAAGTGAGGTCATAAGGCCAGGGCCCTGATCTGATAGTACTGATGCCTTTCGAAGAAGAAGAAGAGACACCAGAGATCTCCCTCTCTCCATGTGTGCACAGAAGAAATGTCATGTTAGGACACAGTGAGAAGGTGGCCCTCTGCAAGCCAGGAGAAGTAGATTCACCAGAAACCAACACTGATGGCACCTTGATCTTGGACTTCTAGCCTCTAGAACCATGAGGGCATAAATTTCTGTTGTTTAACCCAACTGCCTATGGTATGTTGTTATGGCAGGTGGAACAGATACAGTTCCTCAGTCCCTTACCACTCTCTGTAGTTTGAAAAATCCCCAAAGACTTACCAGAAATTCAAGTTAGAAAAATCCCATTCATGATGGAGCTCAGTGGCTTACACCTATAATCCTAGCACTCTGAGAGGCCGAGGTAGGAGGATCTCTTGAGCTCAGGAGTTCAAGACCAGCCTGAGTGAAAGCAAGACCCCCATGTCTACTAAAAAAAGAAAAATCAGCTGGATATTGTGGTGGGTGCCTGTAGTCTCAGCTACTATGGAGGCTGAGGCAGGAGGATCACTTGAGCCCAGGAGTCTGAGGTTGCAGTGACCTAGGCTGATGCCACAGCATTCTAGTCTGGGCAACAGAAATAGACTGTCAAAAAAAAAAAAAAGTCCTTGTCTTGGCGCCTGTGGCTCAATGGGCTAAGGCGGCAGCCACGTACACCTGAGCTAGGGGGTTCGAATCCAGCCCGGGCCCACCAAACAACAATGGCGGCTGCAACCAAAAAATGGCCGGGCATTGTGGCGGGTGCCTGTAGTCCCTGATACTTGGGAGGCGGAGGCAAGAGACTTGCTTGAGCCCAGGAATTGGAGATTGCTGTGAGCTGTGATGCCACAGCACTCTACCTAGGGTGACAGCTTGAGGCTCTGTCTCAAAAAAAAAAAAAAAAAGTCCAATCCAGACTGATCCAGCCTTGGAATCTAGACACAAATGGAAAAGACTCATCTGTCAATGAGAGGTTGAGGTCCCACACACAGAAGCAATAATTTCAGCCCCTAAAAGAGCCATGAAAATCAAATAGATGCTATTTGTAGTTAAAGGAGTCTTCCTGTGCTGAACTAAACTAAAAGAGCTTCTCAGCTTTCTCCTAGCTGTCTCAACTTCTGGGATTGAGAGCCTTTACCTCTTTTCCCTATTGAATGTCAAGGCTTATCCTGTAGTTCAAGTTCTGTTAAGCTGTCTGATAACTTTATTTCAAGACTGTCTTTTTTTTTTTGAGAGACAGTTTCACTATGTCACCCTAGAGTCCTATGACTTCCCAGCTCACAACAACCTCAAACTCCTGGGCTCAAGCGATTTTCTTGCGTCAGCCTCCCAAGGAGCTGGGACTACAGGCACCTGCTATAACGCCCGGCTTTTTTTTTTTTTTGGTTGTTGCAGTGTGGCTGGGGCCAGGTTCGAGCCTGCCACCCTTGGTATATGGGGCCAGTGCCTTGCTCACTGAGCCGCAGGCACCCCCCCATAAGTGACCTTTCAAAGGACTGAAAAAATGATACAAGCATGTTGGTATGTAAACAGGTACAAATTTTGGTAATGTATATTTACAGTGTTAAAGATGCCTATGTCTCTTGCCTCAATAATCTCATTGAAAAATCAGTGCTAAAAATTGCATAAAGAACTCTTATGCTTAAAGATATTTATTGCAGGGTTGTTTTTTATTTGTTTTCTTTTCAGAATAAAAAGGAATAGAAACAATAGGGGAAAATGGAAACTGTCCAGCAATAGATGAACAGTTGAGGAAATTATGGAATGTTATTTTAAAAAGACTGTAGGGGCAGTGCTCATAGCTCAGTGGATAGGGCACTGGCCACAAACACAGAGGCTGGCAGGTTCGAACCTGGCCAAGGCCAGCTAATAAAACAACAATGAAAACTGCAACAACAACAACAACAAAAATAGCTGGGTACTGTGGCGGGCGCCTGTAGTCCCAGCTACTTGGGAGGCTGGCAAGAGGATCGCTTGAGCCCAAGAGTTTGAGGTTGCTGTGATGCCACAGCACTCTATCCAGGGCAACAGATTGAGACTCTGTCTCAAAAAAAAAAAAAAAAAAAAAAGACTAATAACAAGAAAATGCTTAAATGAAAGAAACTGAATACCAAACTGTATGTACAATTTTATTGTTTTATTTATTCAATTTCTGCTAAAAAGGCATTGGGACTTGATATTGCAATGGATTACACTGCAGAACTAACTCCGGCCTTTGGCATTTATCCCCACATAAGGGAGAACTAAAAGGTTTAATTGTCAGGCGCGGTGGCTCATACCTGTAATCCCAGGACTTGGGAGGCCGAGATGAATAGAATGCCTGAGCTTACAGGTTTGAGACCAGCCTGAGCAAGAGCAAAACCCTGTCTCTAAAAAAAAAAAAAAAAAATAGCCGGGCATTGTGGTGGGCTCCTGTAGTCCCAGCTATGTGGGAGGCTGAGGCAAGAGAATCACTTGAGCCCAAGAGTTTGAGGTTCTGTGAGCTCTGACGCTATGGAATTCTACCTAGGGCAACAGAGTGAGACTCTGTCTCGAAAAAAAAAAAAAGAAAAATTATTTTCTTTTTTTGAGACAGAATCTCACTCTATTGCCTTGGGTAGAGTGCTGTGGCGTCATAGCTCACAGACACACCAAACTCCTGGATTTAAGTGAGCCTCCTGCCTTGGCCTCCCAAATATCTAGGACTACAGGCACCCACCAAAATGCCTAGCTAATTTTTCTATTTTTAGTAGACACGGGGTCTCACTCTTACTTAAGCTGGTCTCGAACTCCTGAGCTCAAGGGATCTTCCTGCCTCTGCCTCCCGGAGTGCTAGGATTACAGGAGTGACCCACCATGCCCAGCCACTAAAAGGTTTATAAGGTAGTGATAAAAAGTGCTCAATAGAGAAATAAGCAAAGGAAAGATTGCCAGGAAAACTTTAAAAGGAAAATGCAATAAGGAAGGACTCATCTGCCCAGATGTGGAAATATAATTTGTAAAAAGTCAATAATTAAAACAGTGTGATACCACTGCATGAACAGACAGACTAAAGGAACTGAACAGAAAGTTTAAAAATATAAACAACATACACCAGAATTCACTATATGATAAAAGTGGAATCTAAAATCAGATAAGGCAAAACAAGCAAAGAAAAATAAAATAAAAATAAAAAAAATAAAATCAGGTAAGGTTGGACTTTATTAAAAACTGTTGCCAGAAAACTAAAGCTGATATTTGACATCTGGAGAAGAATACAGCTGGATCTGTACCTCGCAATATATACCAGGAAGAACTCCAAATGGCTCGAGGATCTAGATATAGAAATTGGAATAATAAAAACACTTAGGAAAACCTGAGTAAATTCCTTTATAACTTTGCAGCAGGATGGCCTTTTATGAATGACTCAAAAGATCAATAAATTTGATGACTTAAAAATTAAAACTGAAGGTTTAAAAAAAGCGAACTCAAAAGACAAATTACAAACTGGGGATAATGTTTGCGATTCATATCAAAGCAAAGAACTAATCTCCCTAATATGAAAAAGCTCCGGCTTGGCGCCTGTGGCTCAATGGGCTAAGGCGCCAGCCATGTACACCTGAGCTGGCGGGTTCGAATCCAGCCCGGGCCGCCAAACAATGATGGTTGCAACCAAAAAATGGCGGGCGTTGTCGTGGGCACCTGTAGTCCCAGCTACTTGGGAGGCAGAGGCAAGAGACTCGCTTGAGCCCAGGAATTGGAGGTTGCTGTGAGCTGTGATGTCACGTTATTCTCTCCAGGGTGACAGCTTGAGGCTCTGTCTCA
>CAUYRH010161624.1:0-15346 GCA_963574655.1 Perodicticus potto
TTCTCACAAAGTAATGAGAAAGTCTCTTGAATGTTATCGCAATCAGGTTGATGAAAATATCTCTGATTGTATCTGAAGCCCGTACACTGTACCCCATGACTGAATTATTGTATACAGATATGATTCAATAAAAAAAAAAAACGTGGATAATAACAAGTGCTGGTAAGCATGTGGAGAAATGCAAACTCTCATGCACCACTGCTTAGATTATAAAATGGCGCAGTCACTTACAAAACAGGCTGGCATTTCCTCAAAAAGTTGAACACAGAATTGTCATATAAGTCAGAAATTCTACTCCTAGGTATGTGCCCAAGAGAAATAAAAATGTATATCCACACAAAAGTCTATAAATGATTATTTTTAACAGTATCGGTTATGCAGGTTATGGCCAAAAAGTGAAAGCAGGTCAAATGTCTACCAACTTAGGTAATAAAACAAAGAAGCCTAATTTTGCCACTTCTGTTCAACATAGTACCGAATGTCCTAGCCAGAGAAATAAACAAGGAAAGGAAATATAAGGTTTCCAAATCAGAACAGAAGAAATGAAATTGTCTGTTTGCAGATAACATGATCTTACATATAGAAACCCTAAAGACACCACCAGAAAACTTTTAGAACTAATAAATTAATTCACTAAATTAATTCACTAATTAATTTTTATGTATTCAATATACAAAAATCAATAGTGTTTTGATACTCTAACAACAAACTATCCAAAAAAGAACTCAAGACAACAATCTCCCTTATAGTAAGATCAAGGAAAAGGCCTTTGGAATAATTTAACAAGAAGGTAAAAGTGTGTATATTGAAAATCATAAAATGTTGATGAAAGAAATCTAAGAAGATATAAATAAATAGAAAGATATAATGCATTCACAGGTTGGAAAAATTAGTATTTTTAAATTTTTCATAACATCAAAAGTGATCTATAGTTTCAATGCAATCCCTATAAGGGTATGTTTCACAAAAATGGAAAACGCAATTCTAAAATTTGTGAAGAACCACAAAAGATCTTGAAAAGCCAAAGAAATGTTTAGGAAAAAAAAAAAAGCTGGAGGCATCACAGTACTTGATTTCAAAATATCCTACTAAGCTATAGTAACCAGGAAACTGGCACAAAAGCATATAAAGCAATGGAACAGAACAAAAAATCCAAGAATACATTCTTGCACTGATGGCCAATTGATCTCTGACAAAGGCATCAAAAAACACACACTAGAGCAAAAGGACATTCTCCTCAATAAATGGTATTGGCAAAACTGGCTATGCACATACGGAGGAATGAAATTTTACCCTTTCCTCACACCATATACAAAAATAAACTCAAAATGGACTAAGTAGACTTAAGTTTAAGATGTGAAAGTAACACGACTAGAAGAGTACATAGTAGAAAAACTCCTTGGCTTCGGTCTGGACAATGATTTCTTGGATTAGACCCCAAAAGCACAGGCAACAAAAGTAAACATAGACAAATGGGATTGTATCAAACTAAAAAGCTTCTGCACAGAAAAAGAAACAATTGCATTCAACAGAGTAAAGAGACAACCTACAGAATGGGAGAAAATACTTGCAAATCATATGTCTGATAAGGGGTTAATATTCAAAATATATGAGGAACTCAAACAACTCCCTAGTAAAAGAAAACAAATAGCCCAATTTTTAAATGGAGAAAAGACCTGAATAGACATCTCTCAAAAGGAAACATACAAATGGCCAACAAGTATATGAAAAAAGGCTCAGTACTACTGATCATCAGGGAATTGTAAATTAAAATCTCAATATCACCTCACACCTATTCAAATGGTTATTACCAAAAAGACAAAAGAAAATAGGTACAGGTGGTAGTGTGGAGAAAAGGAATCCCTTGCACACTGTTGGCAGGAATATAAATCAGTACGGCCATTATGGGAAATTGTATGATTGTTCCTCAAAAAAGTTAAAAATATACTTATATGTATATCCACTTCTGGATATGCAACCAAAAGAAAGAGATCAGTATGTTAAAGAGATGTGTACATTTCCACGTTCATTGCATTATTACCAATATCCAAAACATGTAATCAATATGAGTCTATTGAGAGATGAACATATAAAGAAAATGGAGAGGGGGTGCATCTGTGCATGAAAGAGAAATGGAATGTTATTCAGCCTTAAAAAAGAAGGAAATCCTGTCATTGCAACAACATGGATGAAGCTGGAGGACATTATGCTAATTGAAATAAGCCAGACACAGAAAGATAAATACTGTATGACCTCACTTACATATGGAACCTTAAAAAGTTGAACTCAGAGAGTGGAATGTGGCTGCCATGATCAGAGAGAGAGGAGCAGAGGGGAATAGGGAGATTCAGGTTAAGGGTACAAAACTCCATTTGGATGGGAGAATTCCAAAAATCTACTATTCCTAATGATGACTATAAGTAATAATAATGTATCATATGCTTGAAAATTGCTGAGAGCAGATTTAAATATTCTCATTACAAAAAAACCCATATGTATGTGAAGTGATAGACATGTTAATTAGCTTTAATCACTTTGCAATGTATACATATATCAAATCACCACTATACACTATCAATACTGCATATATAATTTTATGTGTCAATCATGCTTTGACAAAGCTGGGACAAAATTAATAAAAAATTGAAATAATTTACTAAATAATAAGATGTCCAACAACTGATGAATGGTTCAAGAGAATGTAGCACCTGCATAAGATAGAGTATTACTCAGCAATAGGAATAAATTATTGACACAAGCTACTGCATGGATGAACCTCGAAAATATTATGTTAAGTGAAAGAAGCCAGTCCAAACGACCACACGTTGTATGAGTCCATTTATGTCAGATGTCCAGAAGAGGCAAATCTACAGAGACAGAAAGTAGATTAATGGTTGCCTAAGGCTTAGAGACAGGGGGAGGGGGTAGATGGTGATAAGGAGTAGTAGCTGCCAACAAGCATAGCACGATGAAAATCTTTCCAAAGTAGACAGAGGTGATGGTTGCACAAATGTGAATATACTAAAAGACATTGAAACATACACTGTAAATGGGTGAATTGTATGGTATGTGAATAGCTCGGTAAAGCTGTTAAAAATTTTAAATGGAAGATCAGTGAAAAGCTATAAGACCAAAGAAGTACTTGATATTGGTACGTACTGTAATTGGTTTCTAAGATATTGAACACCTGCTGTATGCAAATTATGATTTATAAAATTAGGAAGACAATTCACAGTGCACAACAATAAAATAATTCATTCTATGACATTGCATGAGTAATTTGGTGCATGCTGTAGATGTCTGATGAGTAAGGAAAAAGTTGATAACATTTCTTTTTTGGAACAGGCATTTCTTCCATTTTTTAAGTGAAAGAGAGTAATCAAGTTGCCTAAAATTAAACTCTTAATTCTTCAGCCCTCGGCTCTATTATGAAAAGAAGTTTCATAAACACAAGCCTGTGATCAGAACCTATGGAAATCCTGAGAGAATATCAAACACAAATGAGTTGCCACAGGCAACTTTAATTCCATACAGAATTAAATACTAGCCTTTTTAAGATTAACAAATGATTTATTTCTAGGCACAGACTCTCTTTGAGGGAAAGGTTAAAAATTATTTCAATTCTAAGACGTTTCTAAGTTGTAGCTTTTGTCCACTATCTCAAAGGGAAGACATCAGTTGGGAGACTTCACCTTAGAAGATAAGAATCTGAGGTGATTCATTCTCATTCTAATAATGAGGTAAAAACATCCCAGGTATCTCTATTCAGTGAGCATCTGGACAATATCCAACCTGCAAAGAAACTAAAAATTCTGTTCAGTTATTTAACATTATTTAACTCACCAGGGTAATTTAAGATAACACAACATGATTCAAATCTGTGCAAGGAAATTTATCAAGTGAAAGCATTTCTTCTTTAAGAAACACCTGCTGGCAATAGAGATGGAAAAAATGCATGTCAAATTGGGAGCATGTTGTGAGAATGACCCTTACTGGTTCTGTTACCATGTGCAAATTAGTTCCCTTCCGGATCTTTAGGGGAGGTGATTTCTGAAGACTTCAAGCCAGTTCTAAGGCTTGATGGCAAAGGGTAGCAGTTTTTAATTTTTATATGCAGGAGTGGCCTCGCTAAGTTGACCACCCAAGGGACTATAACAAACTTACCAACAAACAGAGGTGATCAACAGAAGGAACTAGGCCCACTGCACTGATGACACAGACATTGGTGCATGTCCAGTCTATGAAAATTAAGTCAACTTAAGGAGGTGGTCAGTGTTGGAAGGTGATCAACTATGGAGGTTCTACTGTGTATATATACAGATATATAGATAATATATATTTTTATAGATAACATATATAAAATATATAGTTTTATACATAATATATATCTTATAAAAATATAGTTTTATATATAATATGTATATCTTATAAAAATATATACATATTATATATAAAACTATATTTTTATAAGATATATATTATATATAATAAGTACACTATAAATGGAAGAATTGTATGATATGTGAATATCTCAGGAAAGCTGTTAAAATGTTTACATGTATGTAATATATACATTATATATTAAATATTTATATATTATAATTTATATATTTTTATATAAATTATATATTATAAAATATATAAATATATAATTTATATATTGATAAGTGATATAAAAATAAAATATTTTATATTTTATGTATGTAGTTTAATTTATAATTTTTACATATTGATATTTGTAATTCATATACATGTAACATACATGATATTGTATGTATATATAGGTAAGTGATTTTTCAACCAGTGTACTGCAGCACACTGGTATGCCCCGAGAGGATCTCAGGTGTGCAGTGAAAATTTTTAAAGATCAGTAATTAAATTATTTTCAAAAGAGTTCAAAGCACAGTAAGTACTTTCTTTTTTTTACTCTTTTTTTTCTTGATCAACATAATTTAAGTGTGCCACTGAAGTTTAACTCTAGGTTCAGAGTGTGCTGTGAGATAAAAAAAAAAAAAAAAAGGCTGAAAAACAGTGATTATCTATAGATAGATATCTTGAATAGGCCCCCAGTAAATCTGCAGTGGAAAAGAACCCTTAACAAAAGCCTGCTATGCTGTTAGACCCACAGAATCGGCACTCACTTTCCCCCTGAAAGTTCCTCTACCACCCTCACATTCTGTCTTCTTTGACACATCCTCCGTGAGACACTGCATCCTCTTTTTATCACCATGTGCTCGTTGGTTATCTGAGACACGAAATCAATGGGAGAGAAAAAAATCAAGCCAATAACCAGACATCTCTTCATAATTTCATACTTGCAATTTTACCTAAGCAGTGATTCTGTTACAAAGAGAAGTTGGAGGGGCTTAATAGGGATTTCTAAGAGTACTTTATTTCTAAGTGAGACCTGCCCTTACCTGGATCAACTGCCATGAAGAGCTGTACTATTCAGTCATTTAATATCTTTAATTAGCTTCCCTCTAAGAGTCACAGCAAAACTGAGACTCTCCCACTCATACAACACACAGAGTGGACTGGACTCTAATAGGCAATAATTGGCTTCTGCCCCTGCTGGGGCCTTGGAGTCCTTCATTACAGGTGTGAACAGCGCCCCACCCGAGGGTCTTCCCAGAGGAGCCTGGGTCTGGTAAGTGCTCACAACAGTAAAGAGCATGAAAATTACTGGGGATTCTGCTTCCTGTGACTGTGAAATTACTTGGCCCACACGTTCTCTTAGGAAGAGCATAGAGTAGAACTCACTATTCCCTAGTTCTCTAAACAGAGGCTCTCCTCTGAACATGTTTGGGAAGGAATGAGGGAAAAAGAAAAGAAATAAACAATTGTGAAGCCTCTGAATGCCAGGACATTTTATCAGTATGCCAACACGATAAAAGTCAGCATCTCTACACAGCAAGATACCAGAGGATTTTTCTCCTCTTCTCTGACTGAGCAGTATTTTCTTAATTTTCTATGAAGAATTGTCTTTGGGGATAGTTTTTTTTTTTTTTTTAAGAGACAGAGTCTCGGTTTGTTGCCCTCGGTAGAGTGCTGTGGAGTCACAGCTCACAGCGACCTCCAGCTCTTGGGTTTAGGCGATTCTCTTGCCTCAGCCTCCTAAGTAGCTGGGACACCCGCCACAATGCCCAGCTATTTTTTTTGTTGCAGTTTGGCCAGGGTTGGGTTTAAATCCGCCACCCTCAGTATAAGGGGCCGGCGCCCTACTCACTGAGCCACAGGTGCCCTTGGGATAAAATTTTTAAATTGAGCAGATGAGACAATTCCAAATAATAAAAGGAACTCTCACTTACTATCCCTAAAAATAATCACACTAGCGTTTTATTTTCTTTTCCCCAGTTTCTCTCCTAATCACTGTGGGTACAAAACAGACAGGGATAACTAAAACGCTTATACATTTGTTTGCTGGTTTTCCTTTCCTGGATGTTCCTTCAGAAACCTTGAGCCTTCCTGCTCTTCTTTTTGATTCCTGGAGGGGGAGTCCTGTCAGGCTACCCCCCTCCCTAGGTCCTGGGTCCTCCTCTGGACCAACGAAGGATCTCCCTTTCCAAAAAGTGTCTGGGACTGGATACTTTGAATAAAAAGTCTCTTCACCACCCTAGAAGAGGCCTCCACCCCCCAGTTGGGTGATTTCCATCTCAAATAACAGAGAAGGGCTAAAGGGGTTCCCCCACAGTTTCAGCCTCCTCAAAGTTCACAGCAACAATGGCCACATCGCCATTCTGCTGACTCAGGCGAGAGGTTTGATAAGCACAGACCTAAAGTGAACTTGCTCTGGTATTCCCAAAGAAAGAGAACTTGGAGCCAGTTTAGGCAAAACGTAAAACGAGGCAGTATTAATCTACAAAATAAAGACCAGAAGGAGAGAAGAAGGGGATGGACATTATTTAGAAACATTTTTAAAACTGCAGAAGGCTAATTTGTCGAAAAACTAGAACCTACCTGTGTTGGAAGCTGACTCCTGGGTGCCACCATAGCTAATACTTCAAGTGGAGTCCCCTACAGCTTAAGTAGGACACAGAGGAATTAAAGCTTTTAAAAATACAACCAAGCTATACCAGGATTAAATGATATCTATAGGAAGAAACCAGGGAGGTATTAATCTCTCTAATAGGAAAAGGGAATAAGTCTTTGCCAAGGCAACACTTTCAGTGAAAAAATAAAATTATTTAAAAAGCCTAAGGAAATTATAAGATCCCAACTGCAAAAGAAGATGACCCTAGTTCTAGAGAAAGCTAGGTTGAGGCTGCCGCGTACTAAAATTCTTTGTAATAAGCAGAGACCTCATAGCCTAAGTCCTTGTCCTGGACGATATCATGTGTCCTCCAAGCAGGGTGTTTAGTGAAAGAGGTTTTGAACATTTATAGATCCAAAACCCCTTGGCACCAGGTATGTTTCAGAATTCTGAAGTTTGTGGATTTTAGAAAAGCAATTTAGTGCACAATCAGCAACCTTATACATATGTGATATCCCCAGTGACATCTGGGGCCACACCCCATTAATGTCTCTCAAGCAAAACATATGAAGATTCATAAGAGGAATAAATAAAGAGGATAGATGATAGATAGATAGATAGATAGATAGATAGATAGATAGATAGATAGATAGATAGACAGACAGACAGATAGATAGATACATACATACATACATGAGTTCAAGTTTTACTGCCAGGTAAGTTATGGGAAACAAGGATTTAATTTGATGAGGTTTTTGAATTTCAGAAATGTGACTAAGGGATTGCAGACCTGAACTTTTTAAATGTCTTCTTTTCTAGCAGAGACTGAGAACCAGGCCTTACTTATCTCCTCTAGTGTGTGGCTTATGACTGAACGTAATTGGCTAGTTCTCAGACTGTAGGCCTCTCTCCAATTTGCTGGTAACAGCTCCAAAGCCCTGGACACCCAGGAGGACCAAACGAAAAGAACAAGCTCCTCTGCTCACACCAATCTCAGCCTCTTTTAAGTGAAGAAGTTAAAAATAACCCTATTGGAAACCAAGAAGAAGGTAGAGTTGGAGGAGCGAGGGATAAAAACTTACCTGTCACATGCAATGAATTCTACTCTGGTGACAGGCACACTGATAGCCCTGACCACAGCATTATATGTTTCACTCATGTAACAAAAACACTGACACTCTCTTAAAATTTTAAAAATGTTTTAAGTTTTTCCTGTTCACTTTTGACACCTTTTTTTGCCCAATTCTGAGCATTTGTATCAGGTAAGCCATCTGAAGATTACGAAAGCCAAGAATTAGAGTTTTGCAATAGTATCTTGTTTGGGGATTAGGTGGCAATCCTGCTAAAATGACAAGAATTTTAGGCCCTGTAATTGTTCGTTCTTGTCTCTTTGAATGTACCGGCCTGGAGACAAAGGCAACACATGGTAGGAACAGCAGTTCCCATCACATGCCCGTGGCGGACTCAATCCAGCCCCCATCTCCCCCGGGACAGGCTTCCACGCAGGGCCTCATGCCAGCAGCCACGAGCGCATTTCTCACCCACAGCTGCCAGGCAGGCCTCTTCCTCACAGACCCGCCTCCTCTTGTGTCCATGCCAGTCACCCCTGCTCCAGCTGGAAATAGAAGTGTCACGTTGTTCTTGAGGTCCCAGGTCCTTCAGCATGCGGGACAAGGTCACCCTTCTCTCCCAGTCATACAGTATAATTAGTCTAATCTCTCACTCCGTGAGGAATAGAGTATTACTTTAAACTTTAAAATGAGGAGGAAAACAGAGGTTTGCAGTTAAATGCACAAAGCAACAAGGACTCCAGGAAAGGTGACCACGAATAGAACACCAGCACTCACACGCCCAACCCAACTGAGTATTTCTGTTCATGTCACCAAGGTGCTTTCACGTAGAGAGTTACCTGATCTACAAAACCCAAAATAAAGACATTTAAATCTAAAGAACAAATAAATTCACTCCTTAACGACAATATTGCAAGGTTTTTCAAAAGTTAACCCAAGGTTGCTTTACTTAGTAAAATGCCTCAAGTATATTTTTTCACTTTACTTTTTTAAAAAGTTCTTCACTGCATAAATGATACATGGGCAGAATTTTTAAATGAGAGCAATTAAACAGATGGACAGACCCTGGCTCCAGGATTTGGGGAGGGTGTGCTTGGGACTCCAGACAGAGACAGGCCTGGTTAGGAAGGTTTTCACAGATGCTTAGAAGGAGACGTAGTGCTGATTGCCTCACGTGTGGCTGGAGCTCCTGAAGTCAGTCCTGGGGGCCAAAAGTAACAGGGAGCTGTGGAGTGGGAACCAAGAGAACAGGCCCTGGAAATCCTGGTCCCATCATCTCCTTACCACTGTCACCACTTCCTGACTCATCCCTCGTCCACAAAATCAGGCTCCACCCCCTCATCTGTGAGGTCCCTTCCAACTCACACGACCTGTTCTCCCTTCCCAAAATTATTTGTCCTTCCAACTTTCCCAGCTGACAGCTGGTAGATTAACATCCCTCTGTGCTTAGAACATGTCACGCCCCTCTACAAGGCACGTGCACATTAGGAATCATCAGGACTCCCTACGCCTGAGTCTGAAGGCCTTAGCTCCACATTCAGGCTATTTAGGCCTGATGCTTCTTAGCCGCACGCGCACACTAACACACACGCACACACAATGCTGCCATGGGTCAAATTGTCTCCCAAAAATACATTGCAAAATCCTAAAGGCTGGAAACTATAAATGTGACCCCTTATTTGAAAATAGGATCTTAAATTGAACTTTACCTAATGAACACAACGTAACCTAATTATTTGTACCTTCATATTAATCTAAATTTCATTTTCTAAAAAATAGGATCTTCAGGGTGGCGCCTATGGGTCAGTGGGTAGGGAGCCAGCCCCATATACTGAGGATGGTGGGTTCGAACCCAGCCCCAGCAAAAATGCAACAAAAAAAAAATAGCCGGGCGTTATGGCGGGCACCTGTAGCCCCAGCTACTCGGGAGGCTGAGGCAAGAGAATCACCTAAGCCCAGGAGTTGGTGGTTGCTATGAGCTGTGACGCCAAAGCACTCTACCAAGGGTGATAAAGTGAGACTCTGTCTCTACAAAAAAAAAAAAGAAAAAGAAAAAAATAGGGTCTCTATGGATATAATTAAAATGCAAGTTAAGGTCATACTGCAATAGGACAGGCCCTGAACTCAGTGTGACTGTGTCCTTATAAGCAGGAAACACTGAGACACACAAACACAGAGGGAAGAGGAAGTGCAGACTCCAGGGGATACCATGGGTGGCAGAGTCAGAAACTGAAGTGGTTGTGCCCACAAGGAATGCCAAGGATTGCTAACAAGAGCAGGAGCCCCCTTAGGAGCCCTTAGGCATGGGATTTCCACTCTCCAGAAAGGTGAGAAATATAACTTCAGTTGCTCGAAGTACCCAGTTTGTGGTACTAGGAAACCAACACAAGTGCCACCAGGCTTGGGTCCTCCCCACATCTCGTCTCTGCCCTGACACCAGCACCTGCCTTTCTCCCTCTTTCCCATCCACCTCCTACAGCCCCAATAGGTAAGGCTGAGGAGTTCTTCCTCCAAAATCCTCCATGAATCCTCAGCCGGATTTGATCTCTTAGCTCCACACAATTGTACTCCCGATTGTCTCCATGCATAGATCTTTTCTCCTCACCTGGACTGAAAGTTCCTGAGTATTAAATTGTGTTTTAATTTTCTCTCAGTCCAGGATGGACCCATAGTGTATATTTGTGGTATCACAGGAAGATATTTGGCCCTTGTCCCAGGTTCCTGGCATGCAAGTCCTAAAGCCCTGAGTGACAAGGGTGACGGGAGCATCTTTTATTCTCATAAGGCAACTCTTGGCAGGCTGAGCCCCCAGTTAGCTTTAGGGTTGAGGTTGGTCTCCAGAGAGAATGAATGACCTTCGAATACAAGCTTGAAACTTTTAGCCCCAACCTCCAGTGAGGGGACAGGGGCTGAAGGTTGAGGTGCTCACCAATGGCCAAGGACAACCAATCATCCCTATGTAATGAGTTCTCCATAAAAAGCCCTGCATGATGGGTTCAGATAGCCTCTACATTGGGGAACACATTGAGGTGCATCCAGCTCCACAGGGACAGAAGCTTCTACACTAGGGACCCTTCCACACCTCACCCTTCCACATCTGCACTTCATCATCTGGATGTTCAATTGTATACTTTATAATAAGCTATTCATGTAGGTATAGCTACATGAATGTAGGTAAGTTCCATAAGCTATTTCAGCAAATTATAAAGCCTAAGGGTTGTGAGAACACCCAATTTATAGCCTGTCAGCCAGAAGTACAGTTGACCTAGGACTTACAACTGGCATCTGAAGAGGAGGCAGACTTGTGGGCCTGAGCCCTTGAGTCTGTGAGATTTGACCTTGTCTTCAGGTAGTGTCTGAATTGAATTGAATTGTTGACACCCGCTTGCTGTCAGAGAATTAGAGAAGGGATATTGGAAAAGAAACCACATATTTCGTGTGAGGAGGTAAAAACATCTCATTTGGTGTCAGATGTGAGAAAAAAACCCTCTAATATTCAACAAGCAATTCATCACTCAATATCAAAGGATTACTAATTTCAATAAATGATAAGAAAAATACACTGTGACTCTTCATTAGGTATTCCAAAGTATGTTCAGTGTCTCTAATAAAATGAAAGAAACCCTATTAAAACGGCATTTTATTCTTTACTGTGTTTCAGAAAGAAAATGGATCTCTTTTTAAATGTAAAATTCAAGTTAAGATAATTACTGGAAAGTTTGCTATGAAAAATAATGAATCGAATGCTAATGTGTAAGGTAACTCATGAAACCCAGTGTAAATTGCCAGAAATACATTTCTCTGAAGCTAAAACAGTACTTCATATTTGGACAATATGCATTTAAAAAATCTAAAATATGAAAAAAATATCTAAAATATGATTAACAGAAATCTAACAGGCAATTGATTTACAATAGAATGTCTGGGGTATCCAGCCAACTTATAGATGCTTTTGTAGTAGGAGAGCTCAGTGGACATTTATCAATACACCAGTACCAATGATCAACTGATTTACCCACATGCTCACTTTTTTCTCACTTAATTATTTTAGGCAGATCTTAGAAGCAAATATCTTAGAGTTGGAGAAGACCTTGAAATTTCATTCATCTAATCTCATGCCCGTTATAGAATACCTTCCACTTCCTCCCTGAATTAGCCATCAAACCTTTGCCTGAGTCCAGCTGAAAACACTCTCTGCTTTAAAAAGCACCCTATTCCATTGCTGGGTTAGAACAAACAAGGACCCTGGAATCTATTCCAACTGGTAAGAGAAGGCTTTCAACATGACCACCTGCCTTGAACTTTCAAATCCCAGTGGGAATATTTCACACCAGAGAAAGTGTGATTCTTTACCAGAAACTGGTTTCAATTCCCAGGTTAGTCCTCTCATTGCAGTAAACTCCCAAGTCCTAGAAACCCCCTTGGCAATTCCTTTCACATGAGGTAACCTCCAAGCATCACCAGTAAAATCAGAATGCCCTAAAAACACCCAGGGAATGGCCTTTGCTCTACACATCATCATATTCCACACACACCTGAGGGCTCTGGGAGTAGAATGACTGGATTTAGGGTCCAGTGGCTTAACCTTAATGGATTTAAGCATGACTGCTCTTGAACCATTTCAGTGGCATCCAGATATTAACCAGGGGAGTAGTATAAATCTTTTCACCTTAAAATGAGGCCTTAAGTAGGATAAGCTATAAAGAAAAAGGCTAACAGTCCCTGTATTTGTTTTGAATGCTACATGACAAATTACCAGAAATTTAGCAGCTTAACACAACACAATTTGTTATCTCACTATTTCTCAAGTTAGGAATCTGGCCACAGCTTGGCTTGGTGCTCCGCGGGATGGCTACCAAAATATCAGCCAAGGCTTAGTTCTCTGGAGGCATGATTAGCAATCTTCCTCCAAGATTACTGAGGCTGTTGGCAGAATTATTGTCTTTGCAGCTGCTTAGCTCCTAAACACGGCCACTCTCAGCTGCTAAAGGTCATTCACCATTCCTTGCCACACAGCTCTCTCCATTCATTGCCTTCTCACAACATGGCCAATTGTTTCTAAATCTGCTAGCAAAAAGTTTCAAAGATGGCCGACTGGAAGCAGCTTCCGACAGAGGCTCCTGTCCAAAAGGAAAGATAACCTCCAGAAACTGCCCAATTGACCCAAAGACTGGGAGCCCAGCCAAGAGAGAGAGAAGTAATAACTGCAGGTCACCTCTGCTGAGGCAAGCTGCGACTCCAAGAAACCAAGCTTCAGGCAGAAAAACGGAACTAAAGTTTTCCACCATTCTGAACTTCCAATACACCCTTCCCCCCCTTACCTCTGACACACCAGAGCCTGAACCCAGCTGAAACTGAGGGAGGAGGGTTTGAGCAGTGCCCACCCTCCCTGTCTGCTGGACCAGGCAGCCTGCCAGGTAAGAGACTCGGGCACCCTCCGAGCCCCCACCAGCCCGCAGGCCAGGGACCCCACCCGGAACCACAGGGCTCCATTCTGTGCCCCACCAAGCCTGCCACCCAATGCAGCCAGGGACTCGCCAGGACCTCTACGCAGCTCTGACCCATGCCTCACTAGGCCTCAGCCCTCTGCTCACAGTGGTCAGTAACTCCAATGGGCCTCGGCCTGCCAAACACCGCCGGCCTCTGCCAGGGACCTCCGCAGGGCTCCAATCCATGCCCTGTTGGGACTCGGCACCCTGCTCACAGAAGCCAGGCACTCTGCCAGGCCTCAGCTCAGAGTCCGCGGTGGCCAGGGATTCTGCTGGGACCCCTATGCAGCTCTGATCCACAAACTGCCAGGAATCGGGCCTCCACTTGCAGCAGCCAGGGTTTCCACTGGGCCTAGGATCATTGCCTGCTGTGGCCAGGGACTCTGCCGGGACACCCGCACTGCTATGATCCACACCCTGCCAGGCCTCGGCCTGCCACCCACAGCAGCAAGGGACTCTGCTGGAAACCCTGCATGGCACCAATCCATGCACCGCCAAACCTCGGCCCACCGCCTGCAGCGGCCAGGAACAACACCAGGACCCCTGGACGGCTCCACACCGCCACCTGCCGGGCCTCCCACACAGGCCACCCACACAGGCCAGGGACTCTGTCAGAAACCCACCAGGCCTCCGCTAGCCTGCCCCGGCCAGGAACTCTGGGAGCCACACACCCCACATCCTCCCCTACCCTCTCAGCCTCCGCACCGCCCGGCCCATCTGGCCAGGGACTTAGGAGGCGACAGGACCCATGCCCTCCCTCCATAGCCCTCCTCCCAGCCAGAGACTGCTGAAAGCGCAGGCTCCCTTTGCAAAGGCCACTGGGTGCCAGACACTCCCAGAACTGCATGCACAATCCCACTCCCTGCTGCTTGATCCAGGCATGCCACACTCTGGAGATGCACCCACAGCCAGAACTCCCTCAGTGGGGCAGTCCCAGAGGACCTACACAGGGTCACTCCCTACAAAGATCCAGCAACAACAGAGTGATCCTGCAGGGGTCTGATCTGGGAGAGAAACCTCCCCAACTCTGAGGACGGTCACAGGCAACAGTGAAAAATAATCATGAGGCAGAAATCAACAGAAAAACTCTGGCAATATGAATAATCAGAGTAGGTCAAATCCCCCAAGGAATGACAAGGTAGATACAATGTGAGATCCCTTGCATATTCAAATGGCTGAGATGTCAGAAATCGAATTCAGAGTCTGGATAGCAAATAAGAGCAGCGAAATGGAGGAAAAGATGGAAATAGAATTTCAAGCAGTAATCCAAAAGATAACCCAAAAGATGTCTCAAGAATTCAATGAGTTCAAAAACAAAATGACCAAAGATTTTGACACATTGAGACAATAAGTTGCAGCCCTCAAAGATCTGAGAAACACAGTAGAATCCCTCAGCAACAGATAGAGCAAGCAGAAGAAAGGATTTCTGACATGGAAGACAAAGCTTTCGAATGCTCCCAAACTTCCAAAGAGGAAGAAAAATGGAAGGCAAAAACAGAGCATTCTCTCAGACAGCTCTGGGATAACTCAAAGAAAACCAATATTTGCCTTATAGGGATACCTGAAAATGATGAAGTAGCGTCACAAGGCACAGAGTCTCTTCTTTATGAGATTATGAAAGAGAACTTTCCAGACATGCCAAAAGATTCTGAAATTCAGATAGCAGTTTCAGAACCCCAACACAACTCAACCCAAATAAGACATCCCCCAGGCACATCATAATTAACTTCACTAAAGTTAATATGAAGGAGAAAATTCTGAAAGCAGCCAGATGTAAGAAATCCATTACCTACAAGGGGAAGAATATTAGAATAACT
>CAUYRH010161626.1:0-11014 GCA_963574655.1 Perodicticus potto
TCCAACACTGCTAAAGGAGTGTTAAAATCTCCGACTACTATGGAGCTGGAGGAAATCAAGTTGCTCATGTCTGTTAGAGTTTCTCTTATAAATTGAGGCACATTCTGGTTGGGTGCATAAATATTAATAATTGAAATCTCATCATATTGAGAGTTACCTTTAACAAATATGAAGTGTCCATCCCTATCCTTCCTTATTTTGGTTGGTTTAAAGCCTATTGTATCTGCAAATAGCATTGCAACACCTGCTTTTTTCTGCTTTCCATTTGCCTGGAGTATAGATGACCACCCCTTCACCTTGAGTTTATATTTATCTTTTAACGTACGATGAGATTCTTGTATGCAGCAGATATCTGGCCTCAGCTTTTGTATCCAGTCAGCCAACCTATGCCTCTTTAGAGGACAATTTAAACTATTCACATTAATTAAGAATATTGATAAGCCTTTTGAAAGTCCGGTGGACATTTTTAATCCTTTCATGACTGTGGAAGTTGGAATTTTATCAAAAGTTTCTGAGTGGGTTTACTTTTGTGGTGGAGGATTACGCTGGTCATTATGGAAGATAGGTCTGAGAATATCCTGGAGAGTTGGTTTAGTTATGGCAAATTTCTTCAACATGTGGATGTCATTAAAGTATTTAATTTCTCTATCATAAA
This sequence comes from Perodicticus potto, assembly GCA_963574655.1. Classification (NCBI taxonomy): domain Eukaryota; kingdom Metazoa; phylum Chordata; class Mammalia; order Primates; family Lorisidae; genus Perodicticus; species Perodicticus potto. Next base: position 656 of record CAUYRH010161626.1, read on the forward strand.
TGAAACTCAGTTTAGCTGGATACAGGATCCTGGATTGAAAGTTATTTTGTTTTAGGAGATTGAAAGTTGATGACCACCCTCTTCTAGCTGAAAGGTTTCATCAGAGAGATCTGCAGTTATTCTAATGTTCTTCCCTTTGTAGGTTATGGTGAACGTCTGGCTGTTTTCAGAATTTTCTCCTTCATGTTAACTTTAGTGAAATTGATTATGATATGTCTGGGGGATGTCTTATTTGGGTTGAATCATGCTGGAGTTCTGAAACTGTCTGCTATCTGAATTTCAGAATCTCTTGGCATGTCTGAAAAGTTCTCTTTCATAATCTCATGAAGAAGAGACTCTGTGTCTTATGAAGTCACTTCGTCGCTTTTGGGGATCCCTATAAGGCAAATATTGGTTTTCTTTGAATTATCCCAGAGCTCTCTAAGAGAGTGATCTGTTTTTGCCTTCCATTTCTCTTCCTCTTTAGAGATTTGGGAGCATTTGAAAGTTTTGTCATCAATGTCAGAAATCCTTTCTTCTTGCTCCATTCTGTTACTGAGGGATTCTACTGTATTTCTCAGATCTTTTAGGGTTGCAACTTATCTCATTGTGTCAAAATCTTTGGTCATTTTGTCTTTGAATTCACTGAATTCTTGAGACATCTTTTGGATTACTGCTTGAAATTCTAATTCCATCTTTTCCTCCATTCTGTTGATTTTATTTGCTATCCAGATTCTGAATTCGATTTCTGACATCTCAGCCATTTGTTTATGCATGGGATCTTGTGCTGTGACTGCCTTGTCATTCCTTGGAGGAGTTGATCTACTCTGATTATTCATATTGCCAGAGTTTTTCCATTGATTCCACCCCATGATTGTTTTTCACCATTGCCTGTGGCTGTCCTCGGAGTTGGGGAGGTGTCTCTCCAAGATTAGACTCCGGTGGGATCACTCTATTGTTGCTGGAACTTTGTAGGGAGTGACCCTGTGTAGCTCCTCTGGGACTGCCCCAACCAGGGAGTTTTGGCTGTGGGAGCAGCTCCAGAGTGTGGCACCCCCAAATCCAGCAGCAGGGCGGGGGATGGTGCACATGGTTCTGGGACTGTCAGGTGCACAGTGACTTTGGCAAAGAGAGCCCACGGCTCCAGCAGTCTCTGGCCGGGAGGAGGGCTCCACACAGAGGCAGGGAGGGCTCCAGAAGGAGGGTCCCATTCCTGTGCCTTCCAGAGTCCCTGCCCAGACAGATGGGGCTGGTGCAGAGGCAGGAAGGGTACGGGAGGGAGGACGTTGGTTGTGTGGCTCCTGGCTTGCCTGGCCATAGGCAGGTGTGCTGAGGCCCAGTGGGCACCAGGTGCAGGGCCACATGGTGCCAGCAGAGTCCATGGCCATGGGCGGTGGTGCAGAGGCCCTGCGGGTGTGGGCCATTGGGCCACGCGGTCACTGGGGAAGTTCCTGGCTGGGAGTGGGCCTGCGGAGTCCTGTTGGGTGCAGAGCACAGGGCATCGTGGTCACCAGTGGAGTCCCTGGCCGGAGGAGGATCCATGGAGGCCTTGTGGGTGCTATGTGTGGACCCGCGAAGTCACCGGGGGAGTCCCTGGCTGGGGGCGGACCTGCAGAGGCCTGGCAGATGCGGGGCATGGGCCACATGGTCATCAGCAGAGTCCCTGTCTGAGGGTGGGTCTGCAGTGGCTAAGTGGTCACGGATGTGGGGCTACACAGTCGCTGGGGGGTGTTCCTGGCCGGGGCAAGCCTGCAGAAGCCTGGTGGGCTTTGGGCAGGGAGCACAGGGCCGCATGGTCACTGGTGGATTCCTTGGCCTGGGGGAGGGAGGTTTGCGCCAGCCCCACCCCGAGTCTTTTGCCGGTGGGCCACTTGGTCTGGTGGGGGGGGGAAGCGCTGCTCAAGAACCTCCTCCCTCAGTCTCAGCAGTGGTTAGGCTTCTGGTTTGTCAGGTAAGGGGGAAGGGTGTACTGTAAGCTCAGAATGGTGGGGAAAACTTTAGTTCAGTTTTTCTGCTTAGCAAGCGAGTGCTTGGAGTCACAGCAGGGTCTGTCTGAGGAAGCAGCCCCCACTTCCCACAGCACTCTTCTGTGGGGTGAGATAAGAGGTCCACAGTTCACCACTTGTCTGTAGAAAACTCATAGGAGTAATTGAAGAGAAAAAAAGAAAGGAAACAGAAAAAAAATTAAAAACCCACAGCTTTCTTTGGGAGGGGGGGATTTTTTCCTTTCAGATGAATTTTGTACCTGAAGCTTGCTTTCTTGGAGTCATAGCTTGCCTCAGCAGAGGTGACCTGCAGTTATCACTTCTCTCTCTCGGCTGGACTCCCAGTCTTCAGCTTAATTAGGCCATTTCTGGAGGTTATCTTTCCTTTTGAACAGGAGCCTCTTTAGGAAGCTGCTTCCAGTTGACCATCTCACTCCACCCCACACCCCCACTTCATAACATTTTACCTCTGACTCCATCCAAATTCATGTCCTTCTCAATGCAAACTACATTCACCTCAGTCTGGCAGCCCCACATCTTAACCTATTCCAGTATCAATTCTAAGTCTAAAGTCTCATCTAAACATCATCTAGATCTGATGTAAGTGAGACTCAAGGTACGATTCATCCTGAAGCAAAATTCCTATGTAGTTGTGAACCTGTGAAACCAGGTAAGTGTAGAAGAACCAGATATGCTTCTGCAACACAGTGGTAGAACAGGCAAAGGATAAACAGTCCCATTCTAAGAGGAAGAAATCAGAAAGCATAAAAGAGTGGTGGGTCCTGAGAAAACTCACTATCTAGCAAGGCAAGTTCCGTTAGCTCTTAAGGCTCAAGAATGACCTTTTCTGGTTTGATTCTCTGATCTCCAGGCTCACTGGGGCAGCAGCATCATCTAACACAGCTGTAGGCCCTACACCCATTGGCTTCTTGGGGGTGGTCTCAGCCCATAGCACTGGACCATGACCTGACCTCTAAGGCACTTGGCAGTGGCATCTTGGCCACTCAAGACCAAAGAGGTCCCCTCTTGTCCTGTGCTGGGAATGGCAGCTCTGCTAATCTCTGAATTGCCTTTGGGGTCGTTCTTGCATTTTCTTGAAGGGTAAAGCTTATTCTTGACAAGATAGCTCTATTCTAAGGTATTGTAGAATCCTAGAAATTTGACAGTTTTTTATCATTCCATCCCATTTTCTCCATCCTTTTTAGTCTTTTAGTCCCAGCTGACAATGGTTCCACTGTTTTGTTTTTATTTTTTGAGACAGGTTCTTGCTTTGTCACTTGGGCTAGAGTGCACTGGCATCATAACAGCTCACTACAACCTCAAACTGCTGGGTTCTAGAGATCCTCCAGCCCCAGCCTCCTAATTTAATGAGCTGAGATTATAAACATGCATTTCCATGGATGGCTAAGTCTTAAAAATTTTTGGTAGATAGGGTTTTGCTATGTTGCCCAGGCTGGTTTAAAACTCCTGGACTCACAAGTGATCCTCCTTCTTCAGCTTCCAAAGTGCTAAGATTATAGGCTATTCCTGACTTCTGCTGAAGTATCTGATTAAATTCATATTTCACACCCATATTATCCAGTCACACTTTTAGTGCTGTCTTCAGAAAAAGATTTCTCATTTTATTATTATTATTTTTTGCAATACACATAGGCTAAGAATTTTCCAGATTTTCAAATTCTGGTTTCATTTTGCTTAATAATTCATTCAATTTATCTTTCTTTTTTCATATTTTGCTATACATGATAAGGAAAATCCAAGCTGCTCTTTTACCATTTGTTTATAAATATCCTCAATTAAATAAATATTCATTTGGCAGAGAGGCTGGCAAGATTGATCTTCCACAAAACACTGGAAGAAAATTTGGCCAAGTTCCTTGCTACTTGGTAACAAGAATCGTGCAGTTCTAGTTTCTAGTAATCTGCTCCTTATTGTTAGCTGAGACCTCACCAGAATGACCTTTAACACCCACATTTCCAATAATAGTCTGTCCATCATGATGTATGTATACTCTAAGATGACAGAGGCTTTCTCTATACCACTTGTCTTTTCTTTCTTAACCCTTACCAGAAAAGTCTTTAACATCCGCATTTCTACCAATAGATTTTTCAAGGCAACCTAGGCTTTTTCTGGCATATACCTCAAAACTCTTCAAGCCTCCACCTGTCACTCAGTTCCAAAGCTACTTCTATATTTTTAGGTGTTCATTATAGTAGCAGTCCACTTCTAGTGCCAAAACCTGTTTTATTTTACACAGTCTGCAATCACAAAATATCATTAAAAAAATACTAAATCAATAGTTCTGGAGGCTATAAGTCTCAGTCAAAGGTCGTGCATGAAGGGTTGTTTTTTTGTGAAGTCTTCTTCACATAGGAGAGAGAGACAGTCAGAGAGAGAGAGAAAGAGGGCACTCTCTATCTGGTGCTGATGTCTGTTCTTAAAAGGACACTAATTTTCAGATCAGGGACTCATCCTTATGACCTCATTTAATCTTAATTACTTCTTCAGAGTCTCCATCTTCAAATACAGTCATTCTGGGGATTAGACCTTCAGCATATGAATATGGGGATGGGAAACAAACATTCAGTTCATTACAATGTGGGGAATCATTCTGCCTCTTTTCTTGCCCATTCGGGCTCTAGGGGGTGGATAGAAAAGGAGTAGCCCAAAGGGGAAATCTAATGGATGGAGCAAAGGTTAAGATCAGGGGAACAGAATATACTTTTAATTTCTTTTGAATTACTTTACTATTCATGTATAATATTAGTTTCTTTAGCTATTGAATGAGAATCTATAAATTAGGCCTCACTTCCATAATCAACAAAATGTTTGAGGATTACAAAAGAAGTATTTTTAAAAAGGATTTTGGCTTCTCAAAGAAGAAAAGCACTGTATAAATCTAAGGCAGTTATAGCCTCTTGGGTTAAAAATTCCAGTGGGTTCATTCGCATTGGCCACACTTATGTGTGCTAGTGCCCAGTGATTTTCCCTTTTGTGCATTTAGGCTTCCAGATCATTAGGCTGAGAGAAGTAAGTACTTCCCTTGAGGAAATACAGAGTCACTACTCCCCTCTCCCCTCAACTCCCAACCACAGACTCAGGGAATCTCTGGAAGGGACTTAGAAGTCATTTCATCCAGCTGCCAGTATATTCCCTTGATAAGCAGACAAGTGGGAATATAAAATAAGAGTGCAGTTAATTCTCAATTATTTAGATATAGATTCTTCACAGACATGGGGGGAAAGATTTGTGCATTTAGAGACAGCGATTGGGCCTCCTCTTATCTTTTTCTTCTGCAAGCTGAACAATCACAAATCATTCCAGTGTTCCTCAGAGGATTGACTTCAAACTTTTGAAATCACATAAATTGAAGCCACCTTCATCTATGTTGATGCTGCCTTCATTTTCATTCCAGAAACTTTTGGCTATTCCCCATTCAGAAGGGATTGACTGCATTTGAAATAGGATGACAGAGGAATTACTCTCGCTGATATTACCCTTCAGCTACATCCCAGTACTGACAGACTCTGCTAACTGCTATTGCCATAATGACTAGCAATCACGGCACAATCACTGAAATGAATTAAATTATTAATTTCAATAGCACCCCATGGTGCATTTATAAATTCCACCATCTGGGGAACATAAATATGGAGGTCCGCATTCTAAACTTGGAGGCATGGTGCTGGGTGCCAAAGGCTGTATCTTTGAAAACAGTAAAGATTTTTCAAGATACTATATGTGGAGCAGCAAGCTGTGCATTTGAGAGAAGGCTGTGTCCCTAGGTCTCCATTTGTGTTACGCTTCTCCTGTATTTTTTAACCAGTTCTTATCAATACCTCTAGTGTATTAAAATCTTAGTTTATGCAGGGTATGAGATGAGAAATAGAAATCTAGGTCAAACTACTTAGCCATTCACCCCCTTTTTTCTTCATTGAACTTCCTCTCATCACCCCCTAAGCCCCTTCTCTTATCAACTTGCTTTAAATATGTAAATCTCTGTGTTACAAACTATATTATGCGAAGACAGCTATTTTTTGGGTTTGAATGTTTTCAAAATCTGTGTAAAACTTCAAGACAATTATTCCTGAAGCAGAGGGTGTGGGGGCTCAAGGATTGGTGTATAACCTGCTCATGTAAGAGATTTTACTCTTTTCTTAAAGCGGAACCATTTCATCACATGTTGGGATCTAGGGAGGCTTCTCAACTTGTCAGGGGCAACATCCCCAAGGCAGGGGCACTTCTAAGGAGCATATGTAGATGACTTCTGTGGAGCTCTCAGGGACCCCAGAGACCGGTTTCTTCTTAACCTGGGTTAACTCACTCAAAGCCAAGTAACAGCCCAGTCCTTGGTTGCTGTACCACAGTTTCCTGATACCCACAACAATCAGATTTCTAATGCATCAGTTCCCTTGAGATACAGAAGAGACCTGCCAAGTTTTCTGCAGGATAAATAATTCTAGAATATCCGTGTGGGTATGCAGCTCCTGATCTTCCTGTTCTCTGTTTCCAGGGCTTTGGGGAAACTTTTGCATCTTGCCTAGTTGATGAGGAGCTGACTACCGAATAGCAGAACTCCTTTTAGGGCCTCCACAGGTGCCCGTCTCACTAGACTCAGGTTAGCTAGTCTTGTGAGTTACTATAGGCTTGCCAGCCAGTGTGATTTCTTTTTGGTTCCAAGGGCATTCCCTACAGGTCTTCCCCTGTCCCTTCAGGCCACCACTGTTGCTGTTGTTCACCAGCCATTCAGTGAAAGGCAGTGCTAGTGAGATTAAGTGAAAATATTTTGGGATAGGACGTTTTTAGCAACTGTCTTTTGTGTTGATTCCCTTCAATTCCCAGTACAGCCAAACATCAGGTAAGCTTGAGATATGGTGATCTGGACTTTTGAGAATGGGTGGGTTTGTGCTTGATTAGAATTTAATTTTTTTTCTGTTTTAGATGCCATTCTTATAACTTAGCCAAATCCGCTTGTTGTTAACCATGTCCAGACAAGAGAATAAATAGAATCTACAGTCACAGTGGATTTAAATGAAACTTCTGATCGTCATGGCAAGGTCCTTGCCTGCAGCTTCCCTTTCCCTCCCTGTGTTATAAACATAAGTGTACATCAGTTTTGAGGAGCTGGGCCTCTAGGGACTTGCATGTCCTGAGTTTATTAGTGACAATGAAGGACCCCAAATCAGTGATTTATGTAATTTAGCCACAGCTCTCCCCAACCTCTGTGGGAGTTAGTAGACTGGAATAATTACAGACTAAATAGTGATGATAAGGAGGAAATGTACTGTAGTTGGAGTTAGTGGGCTGAGAAAACAAATGTTTCCAGTCTCAGGAGAATCTATTTGCTGTTAGAAAGGAGGAGAAGACCAGAAGCAAAGAGACCTTGCTCTGATTTATCTGAGCTCAGTAGCCGGCAAAGACTAGGTAAGGTTGTTGTATGAAACAGGAGGTACCCACACAAACCCTTTAACACCCTGCCTCCTGTTCAGCCCAACACCCAGCAGGAGGAGCACCAACAGTCAGCACTGCTTCGGAGGTGGCAATCTTAAACATTCACCCCTTGGCTTTCAAAGCAATGCTGGGGAGTCCAGAGAAGCCCCAATGCAACTTTGCTTTGGAGCCTGAATTCGCTTCTGACTCAAACACAGGAGAAAACCTCTCACACAAAAAAATGGAGAAGCTGCCTGTTTGTAGGTGGGCTGCGGTCGTACTGTGTGAACGAGTCACCACAGCAGCTCTTGGTAACTGCAGGACTTTTTTCTTCTTTGGGTGTCCAAGTAGCTCACCCTAAACAATCTGAAGTTCCACATTTCCAAGCAGAGTCTCCCTAAGGCCTGGGTCAAACGGCCTGCCCAGGGCTGCGGTGCAGGGCCCAGGTGCACAGGAGCCCAGAGAGCCTGGCTTCCTGCTGGGGACAATGCCTCTCCCACCGCCTCCTTGAGGCTCTCTACCTGGATAGACAACCCTGAGACTCCCCTGAAGTGGACAAAGGGTGAGAAGATACCTGCTTCTTCCTTCTGAAATGAAGCCATATGGTGCTTTTAAACAGAGTGGGAAGAAGGTTGCCTGGGAAGATTCAAAAGTATGCTAGTTATGCCTCTAAGGACAAGTAGAATGAGAGGGAAGGTGATTTCTCACTTCTTGGCCAAGATCTAAACAGCCTTTGCCCCGGAAGGGAGAATGCCTGCCTGAGCTGAGAAGGCCAGTTCTAAACTGACTTCATATTTCCTTTTCAAGGATAAATGCTTACCCAGGTGATTGGGTGAGTTTTTCTCTTTATGCTAAAATTTTATGGCCAATTGAATGGGCCGCTGGGGCCATAGGATAGAAAAATAATACATCTTTATGGAGAATACTCTAGGGAAATCTATATAATCCAGAGAATATGCAAACTGATTCTTATAATACGGACACTAGAAGGTATACATAAGACATCAAAATAAGGTTTTTAAAGGGCTCTCCTGGCTCCCCATACCCTTCATTCTGCACTCGGATGCTTCCCAAGATTTTCATGACGGAAGCAGCATCAGATTCTGTTTCTTTTGGAGGAACTTTCTGATGAGGTTTGGAAGAGACTGATTTTTCTGGAGAGTTCTCGAGCTGCCCCAGGCCCTGTGCCTCTATCCTATAGGCTAAGGGAACAGTATGTCTCAGCACACCCATACCCATTCCTGTCTCCTGGGTGGGTTGTGATACACCCGTGGGTTAGCTCTGCCTTTCTCTATCCTAAAGGAGAGGGACCCTGCTTTACCAAAGCCTCGGAATGGCTGAGTGCAAGCCTGTTCCAGATGCTGTGACCTGCATGGCTGCCCCCAAAGCTCCCAAGAAATTAATCATGGGAGTCTTGTATCTTAGAGAAAATCACACAACTCAAGTTCAAAAAGTTACATATGGATTTTGAAGGCCTGGAGGAATGGTTACTGTAAATTTTTGTCATGGTGTTATAGAGTCTTTCCTTACAGGCTTCTCCTATAGGCAATGGTCTCAGGTCCAGACACTGGACAAAGCTTCGTGACTTTTACTGGGGCAGCTTCCCTTCATCTCTAGATCATTTATACTTAGTTCCTTTTGGTTGTATGAATAAGTAGTGCCCTTGCTGGCTGCTCATAGAGTTTGCCCTGAGGAACACTAGCCTCCAGGAGTCATCTTGGAGACCCCTGTCCCTGCAGACCTTGCTGCCATTGATGCTCATACTCTAATCAAACCCACCTTAGTTCTGACAGCTGTGTGCTACCCCCTCAAATCTACTATACAGCCATCCTATTATTCTTGTTGCTACTGAGGAGCCAAGATTTATAACAGCAACTTCTGCCTTCATCTCTGGTCACAGAGGATAACCACTGGTGAGTTTCTGAATGATGATGGTACCCTTCTTACTCATGTAAAGACATAACTTAGAGATACTGTGGGTTTGGTTCCAGAACACTACACATAAGGTGAATATTGCAATAAAACAAGGCACACTCAACTTTAGTTTCCTGGAGCATATAAGTTACGTCTACACTATGCTATAGTCCATTAAATGTATAATGGCACTATGTGTAAAAAAATGTATGTAACATGGCTGGGCCCCATAGTTCACACCTGTAATTCTAGCACTCTGAGACACCGAGGTGAATGGATTGCTTGACCTCAGGAGTTTGAGACCACCCTGAGTAAGAGCAAGACCCTGTCTCTACTAAAAAGAGAAAAACTAGCTGAGTGTTGTGGTGGGCACCTGTAGTCCTAGCTACTTAGGAGGCTGAGGCAAGAGAATCACTAAAGCCCAAGAGTTTGAGGTTGCTGCGAGCTGTGACACCATGGCACTCTACCCAGGGTGACAGCTTGAGACTCCTTCTAAAAAAAAAGTATGTAACTTAATTAAAAATACTTTATTGCTAAAAAATGCTAATAGTCATCTGCGTCTCCAGTGAGTCATATGAGTCATAATTTTTTGCTAGTGAAGGGTCTTGCCTAAATGTTTTTTTTTTTTTTCCCAGTGGCAATAATATTTTATTTCTTATTTATAAAACAAGATGCATCAAGACACAATAGCTTCCATCTACTATGGCAAGAAAATATACTATTACAAGGGCCAGTTTGTTCTTAAATGCCTCAGCCGGGAAGTGACATGTGTCTGAATTACAACACTGGTCATCGTTCTTCCATTTCATTGGCTGGCACTAGTCACATGATCCCACAGGCTGCAGAAACAGGAGGGAAATACAATGAAATGCACAGATACCTAAGGAACACTAAATTCTGCCCTAGACTCCAGAAAAGGCAGATTCAGTCATAACCTCACTTATTGTAAGCCCTCAACTCAGCTAGCATTTTTAGTCTCTGTGCTATCTGGAACCTGGTTGATTTAGCTGCTGTGCTGAGATGTTCTTACAGCATTAAGAATAAGAGTGCT